>ULGT01000006.1:629988-686188 GCA_900519025.1 Yarrowia porcina
TCCCCCCCCCCCCCCCCTCCCTCCCAACCGCCACACTCACCCTCTCCCAAGTAACTTACTCAGTATAACACCCCACAACAGGTCCATATAAATCACCCTTCCGATACTCCAATCACCACCAATTTCTGACACTGTCCTAATTGACCCCTTCTAAGTACATATATGTTCTTCTTTTCCCTTCATTCCACCTCCCCCACCTCATATAATCCACCCCCATATTCCCCGCCATTTTGAAACCTCGTATCTAAACCTTCTTACCTGCACGTCCACACCCACCACCCTGCCACGTACACCATGGAAGACAAGTTTGAGGCTGCGATTCAAAAGTGGACGGAAATCGATCTTTTGGGGCTCCAGAAACAGCTCGACAAGGAGGGAGAAACTATAGTCGAGGCCCAGACGGACTCTGTGGCGTCGAGAAAGGAGCTTGCTTCGAAAACCCGCGATTTCAAAAAACTCGAAAATGACGACAAACTCGAGGGGATAAAGACGCTGTTGAAGGCGTACCAGGGCGAGATTGATAAGCTGACTCAGCGGGCGAGAAACTCGGAAACGGCGTTTCTCAACGTTTACAAACTTTTGGCTGAAGCTCCTGACCCTAGACCTCTTTTGGAGGCATCCAGTGACGCTGTAGGTGTGGCATCTTCTCAAAGTCGTCTTACTGCTGAAAATGCCAGACTCAGCGAACAGGTGGCTCGATACGCAGATTACGACACTTTGAAGCAAAAAGTGTTGCGTCTGGAAATGTCCAATGCTGAAACTGTAGCTGCTAAAGTGAAGGCTAAGCAGCAGGAAATGGAGGCTGCGTTTGATGAAGAACGACGAGCATGGAAGTCACGTGAAAATGAACTCTCCGAACAGGTCAACGAGTCACGTGAAATGGGAAAAGAGCTCCGACGAAAAGTCGAGACTTATGAGGAGAAACTCGGAGAAGAAGTGGAGGTCCCCAAGACCAGTGGAACCGCGGCCATTTCTTCCGCCGAAATGGAAATCGTCACTTCTGACCTGGAAAAGGCCCAGAGACGTCTTTTGGACCTGGAGGCCCGAAACCTGGATCTGAGAAAACAGATTGAGGAAAAACCGGACTCTTCGGTGGATTCGTCGTCTCTAGAGGAAGAAAACAAGGGTCTTCTTGCCCGTCTGGAGGCCGCCAAACAGCAGCTTCATTCGGCCTCAGTTTCTGCCCAGGAAGAGGTTGAACAGTTGAAAAAGACGGTTCAAAGAAGAGAAGATGAGTCAGCAGCTTTGAAGACGCGTTTGGCTGCTCAAACCGACTATGACGAGCTCAAACGTGAACTGGAGGTGTTCCGATCCGTGGAGTTTTCTCAGGAGTCAGACGATAGAGAATCTCTCGAACACATGTTGCTTCAGAAGAACAAAAAGCAGCAGTCTGATTTGACCGTTCTCAGGAACAAAAACAAGGAGAATGAAGCTATGATTGAAAAGTTGACAAAGTCACTACAAGATGCAAAGGCTTCCTACGATAAAGCGTCTTCTTTGAATGCTCGTCTAGAGTCTGATTTGACCACCACTTCTTTGGGCTCTGTAGCAGGCTCCATCGCTCCTTCAAGAAGAACTACACGAGGAGGACCCAGTGGACGTCTTTCTCCTACTTCTTCTATTATTGGAGGGTACGATAGAACGATGCAGACAGCTGGAGGAGGAGGATCAGACTTGTTGCCTATCATTACTCAGCAACGAGATCGATTCAAGGACCGAATTGCTCAGTTGGAAGATGAGTTGCGCAAGAACTTTGCTCTAGTGTCTGAACTGCGTCAGGAAGCGGCTGTTCTCAAATCCGATAACTTGGAGTTGTATGAAAAGACTCGATACATGGCTTCTCATGCTGCCAGTGGAACCAAGGCCCCCTCAACAACTACAAACACAGCGTCCAAGTATAGAGACGCGTATGAGGAAGGGTTGACGCCGTTCCAGCAGTTTAGAGGACGAGAAACCGACAGAATGTATTCTCGTTTGACTCCTATTGAGCGGGTGACTCTAGCGTTGGCGAAGGGAATTCTCAGGAACAGAATCACACGAAACTGTTTCTCCGCGTATGTGCTAGCCCTGCATATTGTCACAGTGATGCTTGTTGCGTCGTGAAGAGGGGGGGAATGATGTGTGTTGGAAGAGGAGGGTGGAAAGAAGTGCCACTGTTAAGGAAGGAAAGCTGCTACTGACTGTGGCGGAAGGTGCCTGTTGGTATGTATTGAACGAATGATAATGAAAGTGGGTGTAGAAGAGGGGGTGTTATTTGGTGTTATACCATGTCTTCCTGATTGAGTTCCGATAAGGCACCTAGAGGAACCTTATCGGAGTAGGAAGGAGTAAGAATACCGAGAGGAGGGGGTTGACAAGAATGATCGTAGATGTTGGATGTTAGTATGACTCAATTGAGTTGGTTTCTATGAGTGGAATCTTCTCTTAAGTGGTGTTGTAATGTCGAATGAAACTGTATGAGACTGGTTGACGTAATATGGGATAGTAGTGAAGATAACAAACATATCAAGTGATTCATTGAAACCAATTAAAGAGAAATATTCCTGTTTGTGTATCATTGTCAGTCCTGGTGAATGGAGTAGACAGTTGGTAGAGGTGTCGTACACTCTTATAGAATGTGCCATAGGAGGGACAAGCTTCGGTAATAGGGAAGCAGTTCAGGTGTACTCAATTAGCTCCAGGAATATATCGACCGTCTTTGGCTTTCTTCCGTCAGCTTTGTTTTGTCTACTCAGTATCATGTTCTCACCTACGACCTCCACTGGTTGTACAGGAGATGGAGAAGAATTACAGGATCAGATGTGGGTATTAAAGAATAAAAAAGTGTTTTTGGGTATTTTGGGCGTCTGATTTATTTTTGACAGAACTGCTTGCCCAATCTCGCCCCATATTGCTCAATATGGTCTGTATGTTGAGATGTCCTGGTTCGATACTAAGTGATACGATGACTGGAACGAGCAAGTATGGTGAGCAGAAAAGTTGATAAATATGTTCTTTTGAGATCTAAAAATCGCCTGATATTATCTTTGTCAGAGATTTTAGTTGATATCTGGGAGAACATGGCTATATAGTTGTTGTCCTTACGCTACAGCCCATACATTATTGAATATAAAGACCTGCGGTATATCACAAGTTGGAGAGCATAAAAAACTCTCCGAAAGACTACTCGTACATATGACCATCTCTTCAATAGTCTCAAGTTCTCAGACATTGTTTTTCTCCATATTCTCCATTATAGACCATTGTTTTGATTCTCTCTCCTTGCAGAAGTCTAAGGCATCTATGAGGTGAAATATTTTTCCAATGCTCAAGATATAACATCAACAGAAACCTTTGTATATCTCTCTTTAGCTCAGGATGTCTATTTGACTCAGATATAACAGTCTCACACGATCTTCAAACTCAGTATGTTCATGAGATACACAAGTAATGCTCAACCACCTACTAAAAGTCATATTGTACTCGACTATTTGATTTAAACAGGGTACTTGACGCAATACAAGTGTCTCTCAAAACTTCTCTCTGTCACATTCTCCTTTTTGACAACTATCTTCACCTCCCAACTTTCATACCAAAGCTAGCCCATAAGGAGAATAAATACATTGAACAAGATAAATGCAAGAGATCCAGGGACTTCACAGAACATTTAATTTGGCCATAATTCACCTAACACCGACTTTTCAACCACTTCCCATCTCTCCCCACTCCTCCTTACACCTCCCCTTCTCCACTGGTAGGAACCACATGCAAAAAAATACTGCTTCGAAATACCACCAAAAAATTCAACTGACCAATGGTCACGTGCTCCGATACGGGGAATCGAACCCCGGTCTCCACGGTTCTCAACTTGAGAGCGTGATGTGATAGCCCCTACACTATATCGGAATGATGGAGGTCGGGGACGGGAGGGGTTATATGAAGACATAGCAGATCAATTGTAACCGTGAAAAAAGCTAGAAAAAAGAGTTTTTGAGGTGAAAACCGAGTCTCATAGGCCTATAGAAAACTTTTTGACTCGTTTGTCATCTTCTATGAGCTCATATAGTGGACTTCTGGAGGACCTGATTCAGTCTCCCATGGATAACTTTACTTAGGTTTAGTTGGGAGTTTGTTAGAGAATTACGATGAGTAATGACACTGGATATTGAGCATAAATCGGCATAAAAATACGAATCTGAGCATATGTAACACGTGACCGTACTCCTAGCTGTCTATCTACCCTATATAACCACTTTACTAGTCATCATCAATCTTCATGTCATCAACTTTCTTCAATTTTGCTCAAAGTTTCGAGATTGAATTTGCAGAAATGCACCTTGATCTGAGAGATAAAAATGAGGAAAAAACTGATTCAAACGATGAACAAAAATAATTTCTCGTTTCTCCAGCAAAAAGTAACACCGACAACTGCAGGATTCGAACCTGCGCGGGCAAAGCCCAACAGATAGTACGATGATTCGAATCTGTCCCGTTAACCACTCCGGCAAGTTGCCTGGGTGTTGGATCGGCGGAGACGAAATGCCACACATGGTGTATGTATGCGCTTGGCAGTCGCGCAAAAAGTATGAGCGGTAGGGGAATTGAACCCCTGGCACCTGCTATCGACCAAACGAAGATGGAAGGCAGATATGTTACCACTACACCAACCGCCCGAATTTTCTGATCCGAAAAAGCGTTGGATCTTTTTCAACTAAAAGAAATCAAAAAATTGCGCGAAATTTTGAGAAAAAAGAGCCCCAACATAAATAGACCAGTTCTTCTGTATTTATGAGAGCTTCAACTATTGTTCTGTATGGTTATCTTCTTTTAAAAGTGACTTTTGGATGATTTATCGACGTTTGAAAATTTAAGATGGTATGGAGGACCTATTTAGACCGTGCAAATCATAAGAGTATGACATTGAAAAGAACACGTCAAAGTGACTCAATTTTTGCAATATTGACCCAGAAAAACGTTGACATAATCAGACAGCCCCAAACGAGTCATATACAAGTATGAGCTTTTCAGTGAAAAGTAATGAAGAAATACCCCCAAAACCTGTCTCATTATCTTCCCTCTTCTTTACTTGGGACATCAACTATAAGCTAAGTGGAAGTAGTACATTTTGAGGCTCACCTAAAATAGTCGAAAGTGATCATAAACGGACGAAACTTGGGGTAAACGACCATCCAATCTGACACACTCGTTTCACACATTTATTTCCCAAATCACGTGACCAAACAAATCTCTACACAAGTACTTGTACCTCATAATTTGGTGCGGCTCAACTCTAAATATACGCGTACATGCATCTATTCTAAACCTCTCTCTTCACTACAACAAAATGTCTATTCGAGACTCTCTGCTCGGATTAAAAGAGTCTATGGAGACTCCGTTGGCTCTGGATCCACGTGAGCGGGAGGATCAGCTTCAAAAGGAGCTTCAACAACTTCGACAGCTCAATGACGTCATTGAAAACACTCGAGACGCTGTTCGAGCAGCTACCCAGCATGTGGAAACGGTCCAATCTAACGTGAATTCGTCCCATTTATTAGCTGATAAATGGAACACAATCATGGCTCAGACCAGTCACACATATTCGCTGTTGAATGATGCCACGTGGCATGGAAGAATGGCTGAACAGGAGTTACATGAACAGAGAATGAGAGAGCTGGAATTACAACATCAACGAGAAGAGGAGGAGAGATTGAGAAGGGAGGCTCAAATGGCGGAACAGGCACAGATACAGGCCAAACAGGAGGAGGAAAGGAGAGAGAGGGAAGAGAGGATGAAGAGAAGGTTGTATAGAGGAGGATCGGTGAGAGGAGGAGGGGTTAGGAGGGGTGTTAGGAGAGGCTAAAAGGGGGTAGAAGAGGCTTATTTATTTATTGATTCATTAATTGCAAAGAGAGGAGGGGGGGTAATGGTGGTGGTGGTGTGTTTATTGAGGTTAGAATGGTGGAAGTGGTTATGGAAGGGCTGTCTCAGCTTAGAAGTACACACCTCTGTAAACATTGTAATGGGGAGACAGATATCATTCACAAGATCTACTCGATTTTAAGCAGTAACTGTAGAGACCCTATACTTGCTAATTCCCGATTGCTTCTAATGTGTACCAGTACCATTGTTGTCCATCTCTATGGCTTCTGTAGTAATGGAGGGTGTAGGCTATGCCTAGAAGTAGAGATTTGTAGGGATAGAAAGTTGCAGGCTTAAGATATAAAGGCATCAGTATTGAGACTTGTCATGTTTTAACGCCCACGAGGTTCTTGTCCAGTAAAGTACATACTGCATAGAAGCTGTTTGAAGCCTTACCACCACTGAGATCTATATATAAAGGAGGTCGTCTTCAAACATGCTCTGAGATCAGAGCCCACCAAGAAGCTCAGAGGTGTTTAAAACTGTATTAAATTTATTGATATGGAGTCCATTGAAACATTACCGGTACCGTACTGATGTTCAGACGCTTCGTATAGTTCTTCGAGGGACGATTTCTAGCAGGGTCAACCAACTATCGTAAACATGTCATATCAATAGAAAGCTCACATTCATCAACTCCTATCCCGCGAACTGCCAGAATCTGTCAATTTTACCTCTCAATAATTATTCCAGATGAGTGTCTATCAAATGTCTTCCAAGCTATACAACTACCAGGTAGGACTCTTGAAGACTTGCTACATCGAGGAAAGGTCCTGATAAGGATCTGAGTGGTTACTGGAAGTCAAGAGATTGTAAGAAGTCTTGGATAAGCTGTTATGATCTGAAATTGAAGTCTCGAGAGACCCTTCATGCGTAGATATTGATTATTTCGGACTTACTATGACAACATGAATTGGGTGTTATTGTCAGGGACTTCAAACCTACCAGGGTAGGTCTATACGGCTATCATGTTATAATTGAAGAAATTCCGGCTTTTTTCTTTATTTCCAAACTCTTCATCAATTCATGAACAACTTGCTCAGTTCAACACCCCTCTCTTACTTCAACAGTTCCTCAACAGACTCCCTATAATGGACCATACCTACTCAGGTGAAGAGACTATACAACGACAGTCAATATAATTTAACACAACAAGGAGGTCAAAAGAGCCATACGTTCAAATACACACCTCATCTGATATCACCCTCTCTAGATCGGAATTACATGTCTTCTAATGAAACTACTGTGCCTGTTGTCTGGCTGATGTGAGTAACCCTCTCCTAGATGACAGTATCGGTATGTACCTCAATATCAGAGTTTACTTTAGTGCAATTATCAAAGAGAACATTTCTTCTTTTACTATAGCCCTCTTAAGTCTCCTCTTGAGTCACTTCTACCTTCATATCCGTTCATGGACTAAAACAACAGACATCTCATAAGATGAGTGGGCTCTATAAGTACAAGTAGGGCTCCTCGAAAGAGCTGATCTGGCGACTTTACCTACTCTATATTGATTACTCCTTAAATTGTTTCAACATGTCTAAGAAGGTACCCTCCAAACACTTGTATCCTCCAAGTCCACCGAACTGACCCCTCTCTCTCTCAGTAGATATCAGAAGTGCCAAACCGTTCCTACAGACTCCCACTCATCATTTAAATGCGCTTACGGGTCTCTTATTTGGTATCTTCAGTTCCTTTATAGCCCTCTCTTATCCCAACTAACAGCTACATCGACGAAACCTCCAAGGCCAATCTTCAGTTCAAGAGCATTACTACGACGGAACTTACCTATCTTCACCACTTCAGTTAGTTGGCAAGCTGTTCTTTCAGTTCTTTCAGTTCTCTCTATTGCCGTTCCTACAGTCTCCACCTAAAATCCATTACTATCCCCACTTACTTTCTAAAAAGTCCACCCAGAAAGCCACTCTTTTTGGTCTTCTGCTCTTCTCCTCCCTTGGCAGCACCTTCCACTACCTCAGCAGGGTAATCCACGTAATTGTAAGCAATGTCAAAGAAAACAGGCTTGACAAGAACAGGTTTCAGCCGCTGATCAAACTCAACAATGTTATGGGCAGTATCGGACGCGGTGGCCATGGGATACGAGTCCATATTATCCGAAACGGGATGGTTGAGGGGCTTCTCAGTGAGTCTCTGAGCAATAGTTTCCAGAGCTTGAAGACGAGCAGTATTAGCAGCCAATTTCTCGTTCTGAGGAACAGGGATTCCAGTCACAGTAGAATGATCCACATCTCCAACGGTCTGTTGAAGCTGTAGAGCCTTGGAGTTGAGAGCAAGAGCATTCTTATAGTCTCCTACCAGATCATAAGAAGCTCCGATAGAAGCGAGTTTCTGAGCTCGATAAGCAGCCTTTGTAGCTGTGAGAGCGGCCACCAAAGCAGAGTCATTGGACACTCCAGCCAGGTTCAAAATCTCGTCGACTGATTGAACAATGTTACCCAACAGTCTGACGGAATCCTTGAGTTGAAGAAGACGAGTATGAGTGCTAATCTTGAGCGCACTGGGCATTTTTTCCTTGTTGGTCTTTGCGTGATCTTTTCGATCCACAGTCTTCAATTGAGACACTTCACTGAGCAGCAATCTGTCTCGTTCGATTCGTTGCTGAAGCATATGGAAGTTGATGAACGTCAAGACAATGTGCGCATTTTGAGTGGTATCGTCATGAGCAGCGATTCCAGCCAGTTCGTATCGTTCCAGCTCTTCCTTGACAAGATCATTGGCCGATTGCCAAAGAGATAACAGAGTATCATAATCAGCAATAGTCTTCTCCTCGGACTTTGACTGAGAAAGAGCATTGGACACCGTTCTAGCGACATCAGGATCGGTGATTCGGGCCTTATGACCCCGCCATTCAATCTCGTCCAGTCCATGAGCTTCATCCACCTCCAGAGCATGAGGACTAATCTTTTGAACGAGTTTTCCAAAATCAGAAGAAGCGTCTACATAGCCCTTTGAGGCGTTTTCCAGATCGAGTTTTCGCTCAGGAGACACTTTAAGCAGAGCTACACCCAGAGCAGGGTCAATCTGAGTGGAAATTACGTCTGCCAGAAGCTCGGCGTCTTCAGCATCCTTGGCCAAAGTAATCAGAGCAGAAAGACCGACTCGAGCTGCAGAATAGGGCTGGACCAGTTTCTGCCACTGTTTTTTGTGCGCGTACAGAGCTCCCTCCAGCAGCAATCGGTACGTGGCAATTTGGAGCCGAATCTCGTCCGTTTGAAGCTCACTGGACTCTTCCAAAGCAACGGCATATTGGACGGCCTTGGTGAGCTTGGAAGCAACCCGTTTTCGTTTTCCAGCAGATCCGTTGGTTTCAAGCACTAGAGCGGTTTCCTGGGAAACGGCCCACGCTCTCTCGGCTTGTAAAAGCAAAAGTTGCGCAAATCTGGCGTCTTCAACAACATCCTCAGAACCAATAGTCTTGGGCTGGTACTGCTTGGTGTCCTTGGTTTGAACACCGAGCCGTCGTTTGAGAGTGGCCAGTCGCTTAGTAACGACTCCACGGTACTCGTTTCCGGCAGTTCGATGCGACAGAACGGTCAACAGAGGGTTTTCCATGGTGTTCTGCTGTGAATGATGTATGTTGATGATGAGTGAGGTGGAGATTGAAAAACCTAGATTGGGTCATGTGACCGAAAAGTATGGGGACGGGGAAAGTGGGTAGAATGGGAACGAAGAGGGTTGGAAGAAAGGGGGAAAGGGGGTTTTGTTTGGAATGGCGGGATTAGTGGATTTACAAATTTTCAGCGGTTTTCGTTCACTTTTTTACCACTTTATATTGACCTCTCTCATCTCTCCTAAAACCTCCATACAAATAAGCGAGAACTGTATTTCGGGGATGACTGGAGATGGAGAAATAATGAAGGAAAAAAATAGAAAAAAAAGATAAAAAAGAAGAAAAATACCACAGGAACAATTATTTTCTTGCATTGGCAAAGGTGATCTATTTGATCAGATATATCCTCTTGTCTTTTGTTACTGTCCACCAGCTAAAGAGGTAGTACTTCCAGGAGCTTCCATACCACCATAACCCACCAAATGTTCTTCCTACATCAATGAGAATAGTACAGTTGGATTCCCCGTGCTTCTGTCGTTTTGATGGTAGCTTTATACTCTGAAATCTCGGAGATTATGGCCGGTTGATGATCTTTCTGTATTGCGTTGCCTGTCAAGATGTATTACACTCCAGATGAAGTAATATACACTCTACAACAATGAAAACAGTACCATTCGACTCTCCTTGTCTCTATGATTCTTTTGGTGGTTTTATTATGTAATAATCTCTCATATTCAGTGTGTCTTTTGGATACTCTTCTAGAAAATGTACTGGTGGGAAGTACTCCACTCTGACTTTAGCAATATCCCATCTATTGCGATATAAACAGTGTCATCTCAGCTCTTTCCGCTCTTATGGCTCATTTGATACCCCCAAATGACTATTATCTACAAATATGTTAGTCCTGGAGTGACTCCCTTATCTAAAGCGTAAGTGGATGGGGTAGGTACTGGTGGGTAAGAAGGGGTATAGCGCGAGACTTTCTGTGAGAGGGGTGTGTTTTCCCGTTATATACTGAGAGATCATGATGCTGCCATTCGAATGAGACCTCTATCAACCTTCTAGCTTTTCTGGAACATTTCATTTGAACCCCTGGTCGACTTATTGACTCAAGTAATTCGAAGTAAATGGGAGTGAAGGAGGTTGATCCTGGAGTGCATTTCATTTGATTAATAACACTAGAAAAAGTTGATATTTTGACATCTAAATGATCATAAAGTCAAGCAGAATTCTCAGGCCTTTCAACCATTCATTTTTGTTGAAAATTAAGGAAGTTGAGAGGACCACCCTTCCTGAGCTATATGGTGTCCCTGCTCAAAGTAGAGAAGGGGTCTCATTCTCATTAAAACGTCTAAAAACAGTCGAATATGGTATCAAAAGACTCGAGAACACTTCATAAATGCAGTTGAAGAGGTTTCAAAGATCTCTGAGCTCTCTCAGACAAGTTGCAAAAATATGGTGCACAAGGGAACCTGAAAACACCACCATTCGATTCTTCTGATCCTTGTGATTTGTTTGGTGGTATTAGATATATTAGATCTATCTTATTTCAGCTTTAAACATTCACCATATTATGTTCTCTCATCTCCACAGTTACGGTCCACTCTATTGTTTATATCCTCTAAATACTCTCTCTTACTCTTAACCAAGTCGCTCAAAAGAACAAAAAAACATCTCAAAGAACTTCTTCAACATGTCTCAAATCACTACCTCCGTCGAACCCGTATCCTCCCCTAAGATCGACCTTCCAGCTACCCTAACTTATCTCAAAATCCAAATCAACCGACTGGGAACTCTGGCTAGAGGATACAATGTACTTCATTTGCAGTACGAAAACATGCCTGAACCAGCTAGAACTGAGCTGGCTACAATTGCGAGAAAGATTCTTGTTACCGGGCAGCATCTCGTCAAAGAACTGGGTCCTAATCATCCACTTACAGAGGAGCTGACCAACATGATTCATATGGTAGGAAAGAGGGTGGTTGGGGATACAGTGGAAGTGCCAACAGGTGTCTAAGGGACTCAGAAATGTTCACAGAGTCATCAAGATACTTTGTCAGAAGTCACGGACATGGTACCTGTGATATCTTCAGTTTTATGTGGGATCATCTCCACAGTTACAACAGAAGATGGGGGCTCAAATAAGTATATCAACAATATATGAGATGATGAAGAGCTATGAAATAATGTTCTAGAGCATCGTAATTAAGTCAATAGTCATTTACTGTACAGTAGAGTAACTTATTGACGCGTCTATACACCCCTTAATACTTCAAGTAAAACAGCACATTCAGATAGAACACAATAGAAACAAACACCTACTACTACAGTACCAGATAGCTTGAAAGAAAGTCGTGGGCCTTTGTTAATCACACCTATTACCTTTATATCCATATATATTCACTTACTTCCTTACACTGTTCCTCTCCATGAAAGTATAGAGGTCAATGTAGCAGTAACTAGTAACAACAGCATTCACACATAGCCTGATATTTACTATAGGCTGTATTAAATGTCCCAGAACTCTTCCTTTACCTCAATTCAGCTTTTATTCGCCAATTCTTCAGCTTATACCTGCAACTGGACCTCCTTCAGGTATGGCATCTTACAGAAAAGGATTAAATAAGGCGATAATACTTATTAGAAACATCAAGTAGAGTTTGAGCATCTAATACTAGCTGCAAACAACATTGAGGGCTTCTTTTTTCTCTTTATTTCAGCTTTCTTCCCTCATTTTCCAAGTTACACCAACCGTGTCTTCAGTCTCTCGTTAAAGGTAGTAGCAAAACAGTAAGAGGTACTGTCTAATTATAAGCCAGAGTTACTTATAAGACTTGATTTACTTCTTTGAGCTATTATAATTGTCATTGGCAACTTTTTGAACCCTTCTACAGCTTTTGTTCTTCAATATATCAAACTGTCTAACTCACAATACTTGTTTCTCCCTCTGTAAAGCTTTGAAGAAAAGTAAATCTAGCAATGAAGCCAACCAAAAGTAGCCAGTAGAACAATAATGAGCTACTGTAGGTGCTCTAAGTCACCTCTATTTACCTGTACTGTGGTCCTTGTTTTGTATATCGTTTCATTGACTTTACCATAGATAGGGCAGGAAGTACATTTAGGGATGAAACCTGTAGTGAGACATATCAGGAATATAAAAAGTAGTCAGTTGTCTTCTTAACACCTTCAAAAACGTCAGGGACAATTTCTACTACTTCATTTCAGCTTTTTTATGTCATCTATTCAAGTGATGCCAAGTAGTAGAGGTCACTTTTACCAGAACTGAGAGGAAAACAAAAGCATCCCTACCAGTGACAAGACAAGGTAATTTACTGTCTAATAAAGGTTTTAAGACTCGTAATAAACCACTTTTTCACTCCTTTACAGCTTTTATTCTTCAATATAACAAGCCATGGGAAACCCATTATACCTCTCCTTGAAGAAGACAGAGAAGAAGAGGTTAATATAGCAGCATTACTTCTAAGAAACGTAGCATCTTTAAGCTAAAGGACGTATAAATAATGTACAGAACTTCTTTCACTTCAATTCAACTTTTTTTTCGTTAGATAATCAATCTATCCTTTTCTGTTGATTATTGTTTCTCAGTTATAGGTGTGAGGATTAATGAGGAATTACATATACAGGACTAAGTAAAGCTCTTGTACCTGCTAGTAGCTGTAAAGAATATCATAAACTTCTTACATATCTTTATTACATATTTCTTCACTCGTTTTCCAAGTTTTACCTGTCGTGATTTGGTCTCGAAGAGAGGATGCCTGTGAAACAGCGAGAAGAGCTATAAAAAAACATATCAGAGACATGAATGCAATGTCAACTGTGATTTAGTGGTCATAATAAGCTTCATAGGCCTCTTCTTCCTCTTCATTTCACCTTTTCTTCTTCAAAACATCAAGCTCTCTCAACTCACGATAGTTAATTCTTTCTCAATCAGTAAGCAGAGTGAATGAAGTAGAGTACGGGTACACTATTGTATAATGAAGACACCTGAAAGTAGTTATCAGCACTGTAATAGCCCACTGTAGAGTCTCTGCTTTCTCTCTACACTTTTTGCTGTTATTGGACATCATTTAATTGTGCCCTTCTACTTGTTATGGGCGTGGGAAGGAGATGAATGCAGTAGTATGAGAATTACATATTACGAATAAAAGAGATAGCTATTGTCTTTTAACAGTCATAAGAAATGACAGGATCAAGTTATCCTACTTGATTTCAACTTTTGTGGGTCTTTATTCAATTTATGCCCCGGTACTACTATTGGTCTCCACACTGAAGTTATCAAAACTGGGAGAAAAACAGAAGAATCAATACCAGTGACAAGCAAAGGTAATCAGCTGTGTACTAGAGTTTGGAAGACCCGTTATTGCTCACTTCTCCACTTCTTTACAACTTTCATTCTTCAATTAGACGAGTTTTCGCAACCTACGATTCGATCCCCCTATAAGAAGTTAGTGAAGAGGTTAATATAACAGTATTACTGCTACAAAAAGCTATAATTTTGGTAAGAGCTTACATATAAATGTCTCACTGCTCTTATCCAACCCCAATTCAGCTTTTTTATCAGTTGCTCAGCTTTTACGTGCGACTACATTCGACATAACAGGGAATTATGGTAGTAAAACATATCAGTGACAATAAGCTGAGTCATTATACCAACCAATAGCAGTAATAAGTACATTAGGCCTTTTAATTCTCTTCATGTCAGCTTTTCTCTACCATTATGTCAAGTTGTAAGAACCGTTGCTTTGACCTTTGCTGATGATGTCTAGAAATTAGGGAGAAGTACTGTGAAATTTCTGAACAAGGCATATATGAGATGTCAGATACCTACTAGTAGCCGATAATACTGCTACTAATAGCTGTTCCTCCTTCTCTAAAGCTTTTCCCCTACTTTTTGCAAGTTTACCAACGGATGACTTTTGTCTCTCCGTCTGGTGCTTACTGAATAGAGCAAAATGTTGTATAAATTAACTTCATAACCTAGGTGAGTTCTCAGAAAATCACTACCACCAACTAAAAGTACATCTAGCTTTTCATTCATCTTCGTAATACCTTTTTTACTTCTATTTGTCTAGTTAAACCTCTCTATGATTTTTCTCAACCCATGATGCTCACAGAGAAAAGGGAAATGCAGCTGTAAAACTTTCCTGCTGCAACAAGAAGTAGCCAGATTAATACCAGCAACTTAATAAACATCCTGAACTACTTATTACTCCTCTATTCTACTTTCTGTCGTTAGTTGATAGACTCTTTCTTACACCTGAACTATAGGCACCGATGGTGTGTGAAGAAAAGGGTTAATATGATATTAATAAGACAAAGGACATTTACAAGTGGTCAGAAACAACCAGTTAGCCATCAAAAGTGTAGTTAGCTGCTTTTATTCCTTCATTCCAACTTTTATGCTCTGTGTTCTCGAGTTATGTTAACACCATATTTTGACTCTCTAAAAGAGGATGTTAGCTGAGCAGATAAAGACATATAAGACTACGTTATAATGACAAATAAGTAGTCAAGAAGCTACTGCTAGTCACTAGAAGCGACAAAAATCTCTTTTCTTTCTTCTTTTCATCTTTTATTCTTCCACTTGTCGAGTTCAACAGTCTTGTATTTTGGTTTTTCAAATGGTGCTTACTAAACAGTAAGAAGTACAACTGTATTTCATTTCAGAGACTTGAATAAGTTGCCCAAGACATCTTATCCACTATTTTAAAAGTCAATAGCAACTTATTCTACTCTCCTACTGCTTTTATCCGTCTTACTTGGTACTATGTTGACCATGGTTTCGTCCCTTTACCTGCAATCATTAGAACAGAGAAAAACATCAGAAAAACTTACCAAGAGCAACCAAAAGATACAAATCTACTAAATACTAGCTCTCTAAGCGTTATGAGACCCTTATTGTTCTCCATTTATGTTTTTCTCGTCCTTTAGATGACTATTGCCTACACCAATTTTATGTCTCTCACTTTCCCGAGGAGTGATGGTTGATGTTGACATTAATATATGCCTGGGGAGATCTAGAAGTTGTCAATGATTCTGTACCAGCTGCCAAAAACTCAATAGCTCTCTTAACTTGTTCTTTTTGACGTTATATCTCTCTGTTTCTCAAGGTACATCAGACCAGTATTCTTGTCGTTCCATCTATGATACAAAACAGAGGTAAAGTAACAGAAATATAACATCAAACACAACAGAGAGTTATCAGTCGTACAATATGCCACTTTTTAAACGTTGCAGACTCTTCCTTTTGTATTATTTCAGCTTTTATTTGTCTAAAAATCAACTTGTGTCTATGCCTATTTTATCTCTCAGTCAACGATACTCCCATGACAAGAAATCATGTATCAGTAAAGTAGATTAGGAGGCTCAGAAGTTGATCAAAACTAGCTGCTAGATGTGTGTAACATTAATAGCCTCTTATACTACTTAATTTCAACTTATTATTCTGAACAACTCGAGTTATACTACCGGTAGGCCAGTAATTTCTTTCTCTAAATACCCACAGAATAGAAGTAATGTAAATCAACAGTGGCACAACACTACTGCCTTCAAAGGCTTCAATAGTAAAACTTGCTCCTACTGAAAGTCCTGAACCTTTCTTTTCACTTCAGTTCACCTTTTATTCTTCAGATGTTCGAGTTTTGCTTACTTGCATAATCTGTCTCTCAATGAAGATGTTGGCATAACAGATAGAAGCACAGAATGAAATATAATATTGTATAAGAAGTTGTCAATGAAATTTTATAGTCTGTAATAGTATACTTGGTCTTTTACCTTACCCGTTTTCACCTTTTCCTTTCCCATTATCGAGTTTTATCATTCTTGTATTTTGGTCTTCCAAGTGATGATTACTAAACGGAGGGAAATATTGCTGAAATGATACAAAAAGCATGTAAAAGCTGTCAGAAACTATTTAGCCGCAAAAAAAAGTACTAATAGCAACTCTTTATGATCTTCAACAACTTATATTCTTCAATTTAAGCAGTTACCGCTGCCATGATTTTGACTCTGACCTACCAGGCTTCCAGAACAGAGAACCACAGCCAAATAACTTACTGAGGGTTACAAAAAGTTACAACTCTGTAACATACAAGTACATTTAACATCTGTAACATACAAGTACATTTAACATCTTTACCCTTTTATTTTACTCACATTCAGCTTTTACACGCCAGTTGGAGAACTTCATCTTATTGGTGTGTACCAGTAGGCCTATCAAATGTCTAGAAAAGGGATGACCGAAATATGGGCTAAAATCTAGCCAAGAAACTTCAAAAAGCTGTCAAAACAGAATTTTAGGCTGTATAGACCGTTTTAAGCCACTAAAATATCTTCATTTCAAGTTATTTTTCTCTTATACATCGAGTTGCTAAACACTAGTATTTCCGTCTCTCCATCTACGATACAGAACAGAGGTATTTCAACTGTAATACAAGTTTTATAGCACCCTAAAGTTATTTTACGTACTAAATCAATTTTTTGAGCGTTCTAGTTACAGTGTGATGCAAAAAATTGGAACCGGACAAACTAAATCCTAATTAGGCTGATGTTAGGGCTGGTAACCGTAATAGGATAAAAATCGTCGCACAGAACCTCTTGTTGACAACTGGTTGAGTTGGCATTTTCTTCTTCCACATCCACACCCCCACATTCCGCTCCGCGTCGCCACCACCCAAAACACGACAGCAGATGGGCAAGGAGTATTGGTAAGTACACAGAGGGGATTGCCCACATGGAACGCGCTCTCGGGAAGGTATTGATTTATTTGTAGGTGTCACTGTTGTCGTCGGGGACGGTAAAGCACGAAACGCGTCTCTACGGGCGTGAGGAGGGCGGCATCAACCCACAGGAATGTAGCAGTGCTCTCCAAATGTCGAGGATAGGCTGCTCGTGGGATGGACGTCTCTTAGGAGCCCATTTCCAAGCCCCTGGCGACGTCGCCGTCACACCCCCTCACAACACACGCGTCAGTACGCCCTAGAAGGACTGCTACACGTCGCGTAATGACCTGAACCGCTACATGCGGGTCAGGTGATTTCCGTAGCTATATCGTTGTATATAAATATAATAGGGTGAGTCCATATTTGTCGTCTGTAGCTCGTTTTCAGTAGTTTTCTGTGTGTTTGTAAGTGGTTTTGCCCCTGGCTGTGGTGTCGAAAATCACTAAGTGTTGGGACTTAGCGGTGTTTTTGCGTGACGTGGCGTCGAAAAAGGCACATTTGACCGAATATCTCGCCTTATGCTAGACGTGTAAAGCCTTTGAGAGCATTAAATTGTAGAGGCTATCCGTCGCTATCTCGCTGTGTAATTTTTTTACGTGTCTTGTTCTGATTACGTGATCTATTTCCGTTATAGTGTCGAGGTTCATGGACTTCAAAATTTTTATAAGTCCTGAATGGTTGGGATATATCTCAAGTGAGCTTCTTCACACGGTCCGCTCTTGAACTAATTTTCCCGTCTAGCATGTCCAACTAGCTACCCTTACCCTAAATCCGCCTAATTCTTTTCTCGTCCCAAAATGGATTTAAGCTCAAGTCCGGTTCCAATTTTTTGGCGATGCCTTGTACTAACTTTTACTTGGTTTCAACTTTTCTTCCTCAAAGAATGCCCTGAATCTACACCTGTTTTCATCACTCCAACTACGATATCCCAATGACAAGAGAAATTGTAGCAGTAAAGTAGACTAGAAGACACAGAAGCTATCAATAACCTGCTATTGAATGTAATACTGTTATCAGCTTCTTGTATTACCTCATTTCACTTTATATTTTTGAGAAAATCGAGTTACGCAAGCCCAGTATTTCGGTTTCCAAAAACCCGCAAATTAGAAGTAAATCAAATCAACAGTGATATAATACTAGGGCACTCAAAAGTCTCCAATAGTACAATGTAGGCCTACTGAGAGTGCTGGACCCTTTCTTTCACTTAATTTCAACTTTTATTCTCCAGTTCTTTGAGTCATGTCTACACCCTATTGTGACTCTCAGTGGAGATATTGGCAGAACTGATGGGAGCACAGGAAGATAAATAATAGCATATGGGAATTAGTACAAGATCTATAAATAATTAATAAGAGTTTCACTGATCTTTTGTCTTTCTTTTCTTTGTCTTTTGTTCTTCCATTACCGAGTTTTATCATTCTTGTATTTTGTCTTCTGAAAGATGCCTACTAAACAGCGAGAAGTTCTGCCAAAAAAGGTACTAGAGACACGAATAAGCTATGAGCTACCTTTTGGCAGCCCATATAGTTATCATTAGCTGCTTTTCATACTCTTCAACAATTTATATTCCCCAATTTATGTGGTTACCTCTACCATGATTTTGGCGCTCTACCAGCGATGTTTCCAGGACTGAAAACCACAACCAAATACCTTACTGATAGCAGCTAAAAGCTATGAATCCATAATATGTAAGCCCTTCAAACGCCCTGGACTCTTCACTTTACTCAAATCCGGCTTTTATTCTTCAATTATATGGCTTTGGCCTATAGAAGCACCCCTATATCAGGTCGGAAGAAGTGATAGTAGATGTATATGATAAATACAAGCCTAAGAACTTCAAAAAGCTGTCAAGAATCAAGTTAAAGATGTAAAGACCATCATAAGCTACGAATGTATCTTCGTTTCAAGTTATTTTTCTCTTTATATCGAATTACTACACACTAGTGTTTCTGTCTCTCCTTCCGTGATACAGAACAGAGGGAGCTTAGCCGTAATACTAGAACAACTGCACCTAAAAGTTGTAGGTCGTATTATATCAGTCTGGTTCACGTCTAAGACGGTTATTTTTACTTGATTTCAGCTTTTATTTGTCCATAAATGACTTGTCTCCATGCCGGTTTTCATCTCTCAAACCCTGATGCTCCGATGACTGAAAAGCTAAGAAATAAAAGTAGTTTAGGAGACATAAAAGCTATCAATAACCTACCATTGACTGTGTTTAATGTCACCAGCTTTTTATCTCACTCGAAATCATCTTATCTTTTTCAATAATCGAGTTTCGCCAAACCCGTATATTTGAAGCCGTCAGATTTTCACGCTAGAAAAGAATGAATAACAATAAAGCATACCTACAGCAACTAAAGTGGTATTATGTACAATTATGGCCTACTAAAAGCTCTCTGTACTCTATTTTGCTTCAATTTCATCTTTTCTTGTAGTTTTACTCGACTATTCCTACTCGTGCATTACATTGATCTATCCATGATGCAACATCACAGAGGTAATACGAGAGTAATACAGTACTAATGAGCCCAAAAAGTTATCAGCCATACAATATCAGCCTTAAAAATGTCTATGACACTTTTCTTTTACCTTAGTTCAACTTTTATTCTTCCAATGTCCCGGTATCATGTATGCCTACAATGTCTCCCTTTTTAAGATGCTGACATAAAAGTGAATTACATCGTATGAAAAGTTACCAGTAACAAAAAGAAGTTTAGATTCGCACAATAACAGCTATCATAACTTCGTGAGTCTTATACCTTGTTTAGTTTCATCTTTTATTGTTGTTTCACCGAGTTCTCTTTCCGTCAACATTATGTCTCTTCAACATTGACGTTGAGTGAAGAGTACCACACCTTAGTAGTACATACCAGCAGCTTAAAGGGGTGGGAAGATGCAACCGAATAGTATGCATATAGTCTTGAGCAGTTTATTTTACTTCATTTCATATTCTCTTGCTGTTTTACCGAGTTTTCCTTACACCAACAGACAGTCTCTATCAATGAGGTTCAGGTTTAACAGAACTACACTGCATTAATAGGTCCTGGAAGCTAAAAAGAGTACCAGATGAATCATAACTGCTATCAAAATATTCTAAGCATTTTATCTTACTTAATATCAACTTTTTATGTTGTTTTACCTAGATTTCCTTACGCCTAGATTATGTCCCTATCAATGGCGTCGAAAACGAAGTACACAATACGGTATTCCTAGATATTATCAACAAAAAGAAGTTGCCCATAGCACAAAATTAGCTCACAAAACGTCCTGAGCAGTATATTTCACTTCAATTGTTCTTTTCTTGTTCTTTTAACGAGTATCAAAAGTCTTGACACCTGTCTCTCCATCAATGATACCCTCGGAAGAGAGATAAATACATGAATAACATACTCTTAGACAAAAAGAGATAATCAGCCACCCTCTATAACTTAACTTGAGCTTCTTAGACCTTTATATCTCTTCATTTCAACTTTTATTCCTCAATATATTGAGTTCTACCTGTGATCAGCCACTATATCAGAGGTAAATGTACCAGAAACAAACACCAAATTATGCCGAAAACAAAAAACAATCTTACTTGACTATTAAAACAGCCCCAAAAAACCCACCTACACTTTCAAACCCCTCAAAATCCCACGTCTACCACCTCCTAATGTCACCCCCTTTTTTCCCCGATGCCCTCGTAAACTTTGATTCACTTTGAGTTCCATTATCAGTTCTAGGAGTGCAATAATTACGGCATTCCAGCACCTGAAAAAGCGAGATGAAGCGATATACCTCATAAAACACCCTTTCTTACTAATCTGTCAAATTTCCCCACCAATTAGCTGACTAATACACCTCATTTTCAACTTCTCCTCCAACCCTGAAATCTTGGCCAACTCAATTCCTACAATGGAATTTGGTCGAACAAAAAGCCGACTTGATGACAAATTATGGAGCAGAAACAACAATTTCACGTGACGAAAAAAGCATCTACCACGTGGCGTATCACGTGACTTCCGTTATTATCACATTTCCACCCTAAATTTCTTTGACCGACTCCGGACCGAGAATATGCATCTAAGAATGGGGTGCAGGTGTGAATATGGACACTTGAGAGGGTCCCCTTAAAGTGGGTAAAAAAGTGTCCAATCGGTCCAGATTTTTGCTGACTAATATAATGACACTGCAGTTACCAGAATATTAACTTTTATCCGTCAAATTCATCTTTTAAGTGGCACTTTTATTCATCTCCATTTCTCGGCTAAATCACATTTGCTTCTTTGGTTTCATCTGCAGTCCAGAAGCTTGTGACTGAGCGTGGAAAAATAAAGAAAAATAGAGAAAAAAAAGAAAAAATAATGGGTAAAAACACATCAAAAATCTTCTATTAAGTAATTTGCACACAATTCCTATTATGTCACGTGATTTGAAAGAACTCTCTTATTCCCCGTATTTTCTCGCTGACAAATGTCCATTAACGTTGTTGGTCAACTCTATCTATTGGCTGAAATGGAGAGAAGGAATACCAGTTTAAAGGGGTATAGCAGAGTAGCTACAAGCATACAAAGTCTACCTTTAGATTCCTCTCATTCAGGCAATCAAAATGATACCCCTATACCACCAATTACCCCACTATTTGTTTCCGTCGCCACCAGTACCACCTTTACCCATGCCCTGATTTACACCTCCAAAATTGACTTCCCCAGAAAACACTAGCATCACCACTTGTTCCTCAGCACCACACATTATGACTCTCCGACTAGCGTTTCGAAGCGTGCGAGCCATGGCTGCTCGGCCCGCGTACCCCTCGCTGGCCCGAGCTCTAGCCACCCAGGTCGCTCCTCCTCCTACTACCGAAAACTTTAGTGCTCAGGCGCCTGAGGGCTCTCTTCTTGCTCGAGCTATTGAAGATGTTCAGAATCTTCCTGCTGGCGAACAGCGTCCTATTTACCTGGATATGCAGGCCACCACTCCCACTGACCCCCGAGTGCTCGATGTCATGCTCAACTATTACACAGACATGTATGGCAACCCTCATTCTCGAACACACTCTTATGGCTGGGAAACCGATACTGCTGTAGAGAAGGCTCGAGAAGAGATTGCTGGGCTGATTGGTGCTGATCCCAAGGAGATCATTTTCACTTCGGGAGCCACAGAGTCCAACAATATGGTCATCAAGGGTATTGCTCGATTCTACAAGGGTCGAAAGCGACACATCATCACCACCCAGACCGAGCACAAGTGTATTTTGGACTCTTGTCGGTACCTGCAAGATGAGGGTTTTGAGGTGACTTATCTGCCTGTTTTGCCCTCTGGATTGATCGATATGGCTGAATTGGAAAAGGCCATTCGACCCGACACTGCTCTTGTGTCCATTATGGCTGTCAACAACGAAATTGGAGTCATCCAGCCTATTGCTGAGATTGGCGCTTTGTGTCGATCCAAAAAGGTGTTTTTCCACACTGATGCTGCCCAGGCCGTTGGCAAAATCCCCATTGACGTCAACAAGGACAATATCGACGTCATGAGTATAAGTGGCCACAAGCTCTATGGTCCCATGGGTATTGGAGCTTGTTACGTGCGACGACGACCTCGAGTTCGTCTGGAGCCTATCATTACAGGTGGAGGCCAAGAGCGAGGTCTTCGATCGGGAACTCTGGCTGCTCCCCTGGTGGCTGGATTTGGAGAAGCTGCCCGGCTTTGTAAGCAGGAAATGGCCTATGATACTGCCCATATCAAGAAGCTGTCCGACAAGCTCAAGAATGGTCTGCTTTCCATGGAGCACACTTCTCTTAACGGAGATGCCAAGCACCATTACCCTGGTTGTGTCAACATTTCTTTTGCCTACGTTGAGGGAGAGTCTCTGTTGATGGCTCTCAAGGACATTGCTCTTTCGTCTGGATCTGCCTGCACTTCTGCTTCTCTGGAACCCTCCTACGTTCTTCGAGCTCTCGGTGCCGATGATGCTCTTGCTCATTCGTCCATTCGATTTGGAATTGGCCGATTCACCACCGAAGCCGAGGTGGATTACGTGCTCAAGGCCGTGCAGGAGCGAGTCAACTTCCTCCGAGAACTGTCTCCTCTCTGGGAAATGGTCCAGGAAGGAATCGACCTCAACTCCATTGAGTGGTCGCAGCACTAAGCCCTCTTTCTTGAGAGTGAAACGATTGAAAAAAGAAACCAACGTGATGAGCCGTGGATACAGGCATGGCATGTGATGAATATAGTGAATGATAGTAGTATGATTAGAGGGGAGAATGGGGGATCACAGTAGAAACCAAGTGTAGGTAATTATGGTCTAGAAGTGGAGTAGGGCGCTCAAGAGCTATTGAATATGGTGGTAATTGCTTGTCTTAGAGAAGTGTCTTAGAATGTAGCAGGCGGTTGGAGGAGAATTGGGAGAAAAACGTCTAGTATAATGGCTAGTAAGATGGATGAGTCAATATCAATAACCATAGGGCATAACACTGGAAAGTAAAAGTAGGGCTTCACATTCAGCGGTTGGTGTCATACTAAATATGTGCAAACCTGGTTCGTATTTTTTCTTAATGGAAAGCGAAAAAGGTCAATTGTAAATGTCATGGCGGATCTGAAATGTTAGAGCTTTAGACAATCATCCTTGGAATGTAGCTTCTCTTGTATTGATACAGTTGAGCCTTAAGAAGGTATAGTATAGGCGCTCCATTGACTTGAACCACCATGAGAAATCCATCTCAATTGTAAGAGTACAAGTACCGGTACATATTGTTTGATGCAATTGAATGTTTGTGACAATCAGTTCATAGTATGGGACCATATCTGATTGTTCTTCTTGCGCAAAAGCTGCTTGAATTGTTCTCTATTTACACCAGACACTCTTGGGAGATCATGAAGTAACTTATACTACAGTGGACTTAATTACTGTAAAAGGCTCGTGCTGTAGGAAGCTCTGCTGTTACACTCCACGCTCCGAGAGTTAGGACCTCACTGTTTGGTAAAGTCATCGCTTGTCGTATATATTTGTATTACAGCAAAAGACTTGAGTGAAGGTGACAGTGTGATTTTCATAAAACCCCATAAGGGCCCCAAAGATTTGTATCCACTCTTTGGTATTGACTGAGCACTTGGTATCGGTAAGGTCATATACACTTCATGGACGATATGATAGAGTGGTTACAAGTTCCATAGGTACAATGAGAGAGTACTAGCAGATCTCAATTGGTAATGAAGAAAGTACCGCTATGTACAATTACATGAAAATCAACTTTCATTGCTACGTTAGCTGTGGTTGCACTGTTGATACATAAGAGTAAGTCTTTAAGAGTAGCATATGGCTTACGACAGTATCAACAAGTATGGTAACTGGTTCAAAATGTCAAAGAGTTGTCATATTACAACAGTCAAGTGAACTTCTAAAGAGCGTCACTTTCTCTTGAGGACTCTTCTTAGTCAAAACTCCACTGATGGTACGAGATGTTGTTTCAATATAGTAGTTGCATAGGCTCAATCAGTGAGAACTCTACAAGCCCATTATGGACATTTCAACAACAGTAAGAAAGACTTCTTCAATTGCTTATATGGTAACTTGGAGAAAGGAACTGCATTAATTAGGCAGAAATGAGCATACTGCTACTGGTGCCGGTACTCGTAAACATACCTGAATAGCTCTTGTATGTACCCTTGGCAGTGCTCCAGATAGACCCCCAAGCTTTAAGAACAAAGCCCACTTCAAGACTGTGAGATACTTTAGCCTCAGCCGTTTTCTGTCTTCACAATAAAGGTCTATAAGCGAACATGGCTCTTATGTTATAGGTCCAGGCAAACATGACAATGACCCCTAAAAGACCAAGTCTAGACCTACTAACAGAGCATCAAAAAGAGGGGTCTTGTTACTCCTCAAACCGTGGAGTTCAACTTCACCAAAAACGAGCCTTCACATTTTCCGGCTATTCACGGACGCACTAGTTTGTAGGCTACTGATACAAAGAAGTACAGTACCGGTAGAGTGAATCAAAGAAATAGAGAAAAAACAAATCTTGGGTAGACAGCCGTTTTGAATCTCCACCATGTATTTTATTATTAGATCAACGTCCCATAATATGCCCTTGTTCCCCGTTGATAATCATGATAATCAGATAAGCATGTGATTGGGACTTGTATTAAAAAAATGAGGAGGCTAACATCTTACAGCTCAATGTCTTTGTTTGGAGCCGTTTAGAAGCAAACATCGTCTAGTCGTGTCGCCTATTTATTGTCAGAATCTCGACTACTACATTCTAGTTTTTTTCTGGTCTTTTCTGGTGTGTTTCGGTCTTTTTTTGAGGTCTATTTTTTCTCTCAATCTAGCCCTAACGTATACGGCTTGGACTGTGGCTAATGGAGTTAGTGCGAGTGTAATTTGAGAAAGGGAAAGTCGAGAAAAGTAAGAACCAGAACGAACTGGATTTGAACTTTCAAAACCGCATTGAACCAGTGAACGAGCTCAGAACTCTTTTAAACCAGTAGGAAGTCTCATTTTAGAGATTTGAGGTACCGGTACGTTGAGTGTAAAGGTATATTGTTTGAGGTTGTACGCCCGTTCTCTTATTAAAATGTCCTTATTCTAAACGCGCCGATATCGGAGTAGAAAAGTACCCCCAAGCTTACTTCAAAAGTACAAAGAAGTACCGGTAGATACGTTATGTCCCTAGAGGTTATACAAAAGAACTGTTCTTTGAGCCAAAGAAATATCCTCTAACAGTAGCCAGTCAAACAGCTATATCACAACACCACTTTTTATCGCAAAACATGCCCAAATTAGGACATGTTTTATTCGCTAGTGGCTAGCCCATTTTGTTCCCCCCTCGGACTCCGTTTTCAAAAATTCTTCTCGACTAAAATCCATCGCTCTAGTCATTGTGTTTTCGCTCTTCTAACATCACACGAGCCGTGCATTAGCGAGGTGGGCATATGTACACCTAGCTTGACGACAGTGGCTGAGCAGTACAAGTAGATCGAGGGAGAATCTAGAGGAAAAAAGGAAGAAAAAGGAAGAAAAAAAGGAAGAAAAACGGAACAATTGGACAAAGGGGGTGACAAGTGCATTGAATGAGCTGTAGATGAGAACTGTAGATATCATTGTACCTCTTTGAAGAATAAAAACTCGTTTTCTCGTTTTTCAGGTTCTCGTCTTTTGCAAATTTTAGCCACTTGCAACTCGTACCCCCCATGAGGTTCAGATCATAAGTGCCATTTCTTCTTTTTGTAAATTTCTTTTTTTCAAAAAACTTTTTTTTAGCTCTGCCTAATTGTGGGAAATGAAGAACCTTCTGCACTGTTCATGATGGACATACAAGAAAGAAGTGAGTGAAAATTAAACTGGAAAATGCATATTTAGTCACGTGACAGGTTGAGATTGCTTAGTAAGTAAAATACCGGCACTTTTCTGTCGTTTTTTCGTTTTTTTCCCGTCGTTTTGCGCTGCTCAAATTTCCTCTCCTCCTACACTTTCCTGTTTTGGCCAAACTTAGGGTCCCCTGCACAAGAGTGTTTATGCAGTGGAAATGGCGGCGTTGAGGAAATTACAAGAAAAAATTAGTGCATTTATGGGTGGAAAAGTGGGGGGATGAGAAAATGAAAATGGGCAAAAATGGCGTTCTCAAGACTATAAAAACAGCTATATCAAGATACTTAGCTACTAGTGTTGGATCACGTGATTTACCCTATTTTTCTGTGCTTTTGGTTGACGTTCCATCTCTCGTTTAGATGTCTGACTTTCCAAGTCTATCTCAGATCACTGCTGTTTCAGACAATGGAAAAAGCAAGTTGATGCAACGCCGGGTCCGATGGTACAGTAGCGAGTGAAAGTGAGTTGGTAGATCGTCAGTGAATACGTCTGAGAACATTGAGAGATATTTGAGTCAGGAGAGGTGTACTTGTAGGAGATGAAAATGAGACATTTCGGGTAGGTATCTGTATACGAGAGAATGATTATGTGAGAGAATTATGTTGTATGCTCGTGTTTTAATGTTATGTTGTGTTCTTACTGACAGTGTGTATTGTCTTTACTCTAAGCTGTCCATACTCTACCCTGACTCTATTACAGTATGTAGTCCATAGTGGTCTGTATGTAGAACCCAGCTTACACGGAAAACGAAACCCGATACCCTGAGTTCTAAATATGTCTGTGTGTACGGCGCTCGTACGGGAAACTTTGCAGTTGTAGTATTACGTTTGATTTTATTATTTTTGTTTGATTTTAATTTTTTCTGCGATTTTAATTTTTTTCAAGCGAGCTTCCAGAACGTGTTTGACATGAGTTAGGGTTGGGCTGGATTTGAGCGAGACCAACGCTACCCTGGGACAACGGACAACGGTTGAGTTAGAGTAAGGGTAGAGTAAGAGTATCGGAGGGGATATCGGAGGGTCGGAGGGAAAACAAGGGGGGGAGTATTAGTCCGAGGGGACGGAAGGGGAAAAAAGAAAGAAGAAAAAAAACGAAAAAAAAGAAATGGTTCTTTCCAATCAATCTCCTGAATAATGCTGTCTGCTGCCCTTCCTGCTGCTGTCGTTGCATGGCTGTCGTTGGTGTCTCAGCGGTTGTATGTCTTAGGAGTCAGGGTGCTGCTATTAATTTTATTAACAGTATGTCTCACGTTTCACGTTGAGCTATAGCATTAGGTTGGGGAGAGTGACTGAGAAGAGAGCCACAGTGAGACTGAACTGAGTAAGAGACTGAGACTGAGTAAGGAGACAGACTGGAGAGACAAAGACACAGGTCAGACTTTGAGAGGGAGGAGGGGGAGAGGTAAAAAAAACACTGATTTTGGTATTGAAATGGAGTGATAAATAATGGTAATCTGGTCAAGGTAACCTGATCAGCCAACCTGGTCAATTAATTGTGTATGTATTGACACGTTCTACATCCGACGGATCTTCCAGACAAGGATCTGACAGGTGAGGTAAGGGTTTTGGAGATTGAAGGATATGAGTTAAGGTCAGAGAGTCAAGGACAGACAATGAGGAAGGTACATACTAGACAATGGGGTGGGAGGGCACTAGGGAGACAATGCTACCGGTAGTACGAACCACAATCGGATACTACCGGTTTTCACCACAATTGGTGTTATTTTTTTTTTTTCTTTTTTTTGCCCTTTTTTCTCCCTACCACTTGGCACTCTCACACTTGGCACTCTCACAGTTGCATTAGTGCAAGCTAGTATCTGAGCGTCCAGTGCGGCGATGGAGCAAAGCGAAAAGACAAACGCGAAAGAAAAGTGAAGGGGGAGAGAGAGTGAAGGGCACACCAGTGGACAGAATTGAAGCAGAAATGAAACTAAAGGGAACGAAAAAATGAAGAAAAAAAATAAACAAAACAAAATAACAAAGTGAAAAGAGCGGTTATAATGTTATGATAAACACGTATAAACAGTTGTGGACTCCTGGAAACCTGTTTATGGCGTTTTTTCCTTCTAATTCGTCTTTTTGCCCATTTTTCTCTCACTCATTTGGTCTCGTCGTTTTCTTTTCCTTTTCCTTTTTTTAATTTTCCGTTGGTCTTCTCTCAAACTCAGTCTTACACTCTCCCTCTCCAACACTCTGTGTAAAGTTTATGCATGGCCTGTGAATAAATACAGAGGCACATCACTATAGTCACTTCAGCTAACACTCTTTACACACTTACACCCATCTCCCACGCTCATGAAAAAATCGCGAAACGGATGCTTGCGGTGCAAACAGCTCAAGCGCAAGTGCGACGAGGAAAAACCCACCTGCGAACGCTGCGTAAAGGCCGGAGCAGCGTGCGAGTACAAAAAGGTGCTGACTTGGGGGAATGGAGTAGCGTCCCGAGGAATCCATAAGGGAGCCACCTTCATCAGTGACGTCGGGTCACGTGCCCACGTCGAAGCCGCCGTCAGAAACTACAGAGTCGATATTGAATCTTCGCCCAGTTCAATGAGTACTCCTAGTTCAGATGGAGGGCCAGGATCAGGCGCAAGTATGGCCAATTCGGGGTTGGAACTGCTGCCTGTGTCTTCTATACCTGGGTTTGCAGACCAAATCAGCTCCATACTGACACATATGGAACAACCGACACATATGCCTGTGATCAATCCTGTGGATGAACAGGGAGGGAGAATTCAGTCATTATCAGCGGACGCTTATCCTCCTGGGTTTTTGCTTGATTTGGAAGACTCTCTACCGAAAGAAGATTACGTTTTATTGCGCAAATTCTTCTACGAAGACCATTGGCGGTTGGTGGCTCATAATCGCAACGATGGACCTCTCAAACGGTACATTGTGCCATTAGTCAGCAAAAGTCCTGCTTTGGCGGAGGTTATTATCGTCTTTGAAGCTCTGTGTACTGGCCAGAGTTATGAGGCTTCGTTGAGACGCTTTGGAGGAGCTATCGAGCTGTTTTTGCAGGAATTGAGTCCCGAAAAACCGCCGGAAACTGCGTTTGCAGTTGGAGTCTTCATCTGTTTGTTTTCCTTGTCGGTAGGATACAAATGGACGTCTCATATTCAACTGCTTTACTCTCTGGTTGAAGCGAAACCAGCTACAATTTTTTCTGGCGACTTTCACTCTGATATTATCGCCAACTTGGGTATTTTCGACCTGGACAATTTCATTGCAGGACGAACCTCCCCAAGGCTAAACATATGGCTCAAGTACTGTATGGGTCGAAGTGGATTTGACCCTATTACTGGCTTGCCATACTCCATGATTGATATGATTGCCAAAGCATCAGATGGACAAAACATTATGCATGAACTGTTGACTTACAGACGTCCCCTACAAGAGGTACGACCCGAACCCTTACCCACATCGACTCCAGGACTAGCCCATACTGTTTCTCTCTCTCAAATGCCCTTTTGTGAGGCTTCTATGCATGTTTGGGAGGCCTACAGACACGCTCTGATGCTCTATGTTTACATGTTCAATGGAGGACAAGTAGATAACTTGCCTGCTACCTGTGAAGACGCATATATGCATTCGGATGCGGTTTTCAACTGTTCAGGAGAGTTACCCTTGTTTCTTTGCATTTGGCCTTTGTTTATGGTTGGTTTGATGACTGATAGTATTACTCTGAGGCAACGGATTGCAAGGCAGTTTGAGCGGTTGATTTCACCATTGAATTATTTGCCGATAAGAATGGCCCATAAGCTGATGCTTGAGTTTTGGAAGCGAAAAGAAACGCAGCCGAATGTGAGTTACCATGATATCGCCAGAGAGTGGAATATGGAGGTGTGCCTTTTTTAACCAAAAAACATAATAAGCACTATGGAGGAGAAGGAGAGAAGGAAGAGACACTAAGATGGAGGAGGTACTAGGTTGAAGGAAGAAGGACTAAGGAGAATGAAGGAGGACGAAGGAGGACGAAGGGAGCCTTTTAGGAAGAGGTCTTAAGGGAAGCAAGGATGTCTTAAGAATGGACATCCGAGAGCTTTGAAGGAGACCTTGGGTGTTTTGTGGAACAGGTGCCATGTAAGGTCTCCTAGATAAAGTACTCTAAAGAGCAGTACAAGACCTGCTAAGGATCACACGAAGGACGGTATTTATTAGCTGACAGGTAATGTCAGTGGAAGTATATAGGTATACGCTATTTATTGAATGTGGAGAGTAGGGAGAGGAGTATGGGGAGAAGGAGGTGACAGAGATGAAGGACATGATAGAGAAGAGATCGTATAGGAGTGAATACGAAGAGGAAGACCTCAAAGACGAGTCCTAGTTGAGAGACGTGCTCTAACCAATTTACATAGAAGGGGGTATCTCGAAGAGAGGTCTCAGTGGAAGGTCCTGGTGGAGGAGTTAATAATGACCAAGAATCGAGAGGCCTTGAGGACAGTATTTGTAAAGAAAAGCGAGAAGAGACCCGCTGAAGAAGTGCACAATAGAAAGTGGACACCCTGGTGCTTCACCAATGGCTTTGGTAAGAGTTGAAGTGAGATCTTGGGTGAAAACAACTACGGAGTACAGGTGTAAGATCTACTGTTGTCAAGATGAGGACGGGAAGGACTTTTATGGGAAGACTCGAAAGATAAAGAGCTCTCTGAGGCTGACTGAAATGAAGAATTGATTGCATTATTCTAAAGGTGCATTACGGCTATATGTAGGTATACTCCATACAGATGGATGAGGAGCTACATGGGGGAAAGAGTATAGACTTACAAGAATGGACTTGGTGGTACGGCTTGATTGACTGAAAGACTTATTCATAGAACACTAAGTATGAATTCAATGAAGAGACGTGATATAGGACTTGGACATGACTTTGCTACAGTAGGTGATATGAGTAACATGATAGGGATCATTAGGATGAACGTACTTGAATGTAGAGGCTTGTATGAGTGACTTGGTACCATGTTATTCAAAGACTGCCTTCTATGGCTGAGAGAAATGATTACTTGAGAGTCAGTACTGAGAGGTGACAGTTATGAGGGTTGACCCGGAAAGATGAATCAAAGAAGAAATACTATATGAATGACATCAGATGCAAGTACCTGTTCCAGTTTGATTGCGGAACTGGTCAATCTAGTATGTACTTGTGGAAGGGCATGTATGATGACTTCAACCAGACCAGAGATATTCAAATAACAGATTTCAGCAAGAGAAACAAGTACCAAGCTGCACTATACAGCACACTGGAAAGCCCTCTTGTCTTTATCTCACTTCATTCAACTTTTTCTTTGCCATTAATCGAGTTCTTACCTGTTTTGATTCCTTGAGGTAGCAGGGGGAAATACGTGATTAGAACATACTAAGGCCAAGAAGAAGTTGATATTACTTACTGTTGGTTATCAAGTACACTATCTACCTCTTATCGGTCTTCATTTCAACTTTTATTCTTCCTTTTATCGAGTTATGTCAATGGTAGCTTTCAGTAAAAGACATACTGCTTATGTATACTCTAGAGACATGAATAAGCTGCCAAAACCTGATAGAAGACATTCAATACATCATTCTGTCTTGAAACCAATTTTCCTTTCAATTTATCTTCTTGATTGAAGTTCAGTTGGTTCATGAAGGAGTTTAAAGAGAATGAGACGATACCAAGGAATTGTACACCACCAAAGGATCTCAAAGACAAAACCCCAGTATATGACCTTTGTATACACAGACCCACCCATCTACAAAGAAATCGAATACCCTCCTCCAAAAGTAGTCGTCCTCCTCTTGTTTCTTCAAAGCAGCCACTAGTCCAGGAGTGCAGTAGCGCAGTATTTGTACACTGGTAGCGCTTCTTTTAGTGTGGGGTGGGCGAGATATAGAAAAAGGTGACGCTGTTTATAAAAGTTCAGTGTAACACTTCCCCAGATGAAATGTGGACTGACTTTATGAGGACAAAGATAAATCACTTCTTAGATACATGACACTTGTACTCAGCATTGGTAATAAAAGACGTCGGACTCCGCTAGAAGAAAAACGTATGATTATGACGTCAAACAGAACAAGTGGTACAAGTAGACAAACAAAGTACTGTACCAGTGAGCATTTTAAACAAAGATATACTTGTGCTATAAAGACATAAAGAAATCTGTCAGTTTTTTATTCTTAAGATGACAGCTATATACTTGTACTTGCGCTGTCTTATGAACCCATGATGCTTTATAAGCTTACTTGCACTACACTTGTACTCCTTCTCTTGTATGATCTAAACCATGGCTAAAGTAGATCATACAACTAAAGGGTATAGAAATAGTGTGTCGTATTTAGAGATGATATTCAAGAGTTATTATTGTCCAATTTGTGTTATTGTAGCTATTATTGCAGTAAATTTGGTTAGTCGTTTTGCCATGATTTCAGCTCTCTTTTACCTCTCTTGTCCCTCTCTTGTCCCTCTCTTGTCCCTCTCTCTTGTCTCTCTTCCTCCACCCATCCAAAAGACAAACACATTGTAAAGTGACAGTCAAGCTAACATGCATGTGGGAAAACTGACAGGTGAATAAAGAAGCAAAGGGGAGCAATATAAACAAGAAAGAAAAGCAATATAATGAAGTAAGAGACTTAGAAGGCAGTATCTTAAGCTTCTCCGAACGAAAAACATCTTTTTTTCATGTTTTTGGACTATCTCTACTTCTGCCACCACTCCCAACTAAACCCAACTATGCTACTTACCATCTAGCACCTTATACTTGACCCACTCCACAACCCTTCCCTACCTCCCCTCAACCTCCGACATATCCGATTTCCACGTCACTAGCACAAACTAACCGCGTAGCAGTCGTCGAAACAACTAAAACGATCTTAGCTCGTCGGTTCTTGTGCATTGTTACAGACTAGGAGCGGGATACGAGAGGGAGTGACGTGACGATATAAGATAATAGTCACGTGATAAGATAATAAAATAGTCACGTGACAATAAACATCATGGGTAAATTACGTCACGTGTTATACAATTGAACTTCAGACGCCTTTTTTCTTCTTCTTTCTCTTCCTATCTTTCTTCCCCTTCCTTTCTCCCTCCCTCCCTCCTTGTCTTCAATGAGACACTGGAACGGTTGTAAGCCGCATTCGGAGTCTTTGTGAAGGTAGTGCAACGCGTGAGGACTCCGAAAAACTGACTCTCGGTTATTTTAGCAGAGTTAGGGGGGAGGGTGGAACAGTTATGACCTGGACAATTCTTGAGATGGAAAAAATGGGGGAAAATGGGGGAAAATACTCAAAAATGCTCAAAAATAGACAAGAGCTTCGAGAAATTCCTGATGACACTGTAATCAGCCAATTGGTCAACTTGAGGGCCTTTATAGGGCTCTCTATGGCTATATAAATGTCATAGTGTGTTATCTAGAACAGACAGTATACTGTAGAACCCCATACAAAGCCAAGAACGCTACGTGACAGAGTTTTTACCAGAGATAAAGAGCCCATGTTCCCTTTTTCCAACTCCCCAAGACTCTACTTCTTCGGTTGAAATTGCTGCTTCTGTTGTACATTCTGCAAAGACACCAAGGGTGCTGCATTAGACTGTTGGGGGGCTTATATGTGCGCCAGGGAGTATGTTAGGGGACACATGAGGCTATGTGATAGTTTCTGTGACTTTATTGTGTCTGTTGAAGTGTATTTCAGCTTTATATAGTGCAGTATAACTTTTAGTCATAACTCGTCATGAGATATTGCGACCTTGGAAAGTTATGTAGAGCTGTCTAGACTCAATCAGACTCTCCTAAGACACTCGATGATGGTATATTTGAACTCTCCAGATCTTTGTGAGTGTTTTTGGTCTCCTCGAAGCGATATACACATTTTGAGGACACTCCAATATAAGGGTGTTTAGGGAAAATGATCTCTGGGACTCTTGTGTTATTATTTTTCGTACTCTCTGTAATTAGTACTAACTCCAGCGTCCATTTTGGAGTCTCTTTTGGAGCTATTGAGGACCCTTACTTCTCGTCTGTATCATTTAGGATACCTATATAAATCGATCAACTGGAGTTGAAAACCGACAGAAAGGTTTAAAATGGCTGCCCTGTACGTTATCGAACCCAGTAAAGCTCTCTGTCTCTCAATAGCCCCTATTTTTCTTTAGGTACTTCTGTTGGACTACTATTCTTCTAGGAGACGAGGCAAAAGTAACTAAGAGATGAAGGGACATGGTGAGTAATATTGGTAATTAGATACTTGGTGATTTCACAACAATGCTTCAAGTCGACTTTATAGCACCGGTATTTAAATATAACCTCAAAGTAATCAAGACCGAGATCGATGAGTGGAGGAAGTAGCTCAGAGAGATGAATGAGGGCAGGGGAAGTCAGTAGCTAAGAGTAATATAGACGAGATAAAAAGTTTTTAGTGTTGATGTCTCTTGTATAAAAGTCGTTTTTATCAACTTCCCCAATACAAAATCACCATGTTGAACTCTTTTATTGTCTCATATTGATAACGGAGTCTGCACCTGCGATGACGATCTGAGCTAATCTGGATAATATCAAAAGTGGAGAATCATCCAGGGTCCTTTCTTTTTGGACAGATCTTTCAGAAAAACAAATTATCAACTTACTATTATTGAACTTCTCCTTTCATATTCGTAAGTAAGATCATCCTCTTCTTAGCACCCACTTACTCTCATCTCACCGAAACATTGCTCACCGATTAGCTCATCGACATGAACGGCTGTACACATTGAGATGGGTATTGCCAAAATAAGTATTGTATCCAAGTCAGTCACCTCTTCTCTTAGCACACCGCCCCATGTCTCACATGTCCCACTCTTCTGCAACTTGCCCACCTTAACAGCACGATCTATAACAAGTATAAACATGAGCTATAGCAAGGATACTGAGGCGGAGGAGCCATACTACACATTGTAAGGACCGCACACAAATGCTTATGTAATCAATCAAGTAAGAAACTTATTCAAATGCCTCTTATCGAACTTCCTTTCATTCAATTTCGACTTAACTGCCCTACATCTTCAGACATAGACTCATAGACTGATTAATAATGCACTCAACCAAGTCATTATCAGCCATTCAAACAAGTACCAGGTAGATAAATAGAACTGATAGATCACGTGCCATGCTATTGACTGAAGCAGTCAAGATACCAGTCATATATACAAGTACATCACTCCTCCACTCATGCTTCATACACCATCTACTCTAACGGTAGTCCAGAAAACATAGCCATCACACCAGCTACTAGCTACACTCATGCAGAACAGCTAAATACTCAGTTACTGCAGTATACTCCTCATTACTCCAACATCTTGTACACCTCTGTATGTTCGACGAGACCTGTGCAGTAGGTAACGGTACATACTACAACACGGCTAAATAAGGGGCGAGTTCTACATCCGCTTCAACTGCACCTACAAGTACACCTTCTACACCGTCTATCTGGTACCACTTCACCCCATACAAGCAACGTCAACTACTCATACCCGTTCACTTCTGGCACAGCCCTGTACGTCAGTAACTCCCCCTCCCCACCCGGTCATATACCACATTTATTTTCGTATTCAGCATCCTCCTCTCCTCCCTTCTCTGTGTGCGTATCCTTTATTCATTCATTGTATTCGTGTTCCATTATGCCCTACGCTGGCTGTCGCGCTGGCCGTTGCGGGGCCTGTCACGATATACCATTCTAACGCTGGCTCTCACGCTAAACCATTATAACGCTATGCGATGTTCACGCTATATCCCTCAATCACATTGGTCCACACGCTATACCATAATAACGCCGGCCCTCGCTCGGACCCTTCGCTGACGCTCAGTATCCTCCTATGCACTTTTTTCCTCCTTCTTTGGGGTCACCAGCATCTTGTACTCCTTCTTGGTCACAAACGAGTTTTTGAGCGCCTCGTTGTCCACAAACCAGCTCACTTTTCCGGCACATGCCTCGTTAACAAGAGAACTAGGAAGACCCTTTTCGGGCCGCTCGAAAATGGTCTTGATGATAGGAGCCTTGGTGGCACCTTCGACCACAAACGTGACCCGATGGGCGTGTCGAATCACGGGCAAAGTGAGCGTGATTCGACGAGGAGGAGGTTTGGGAGCGTCCTCAATAGGAGCGACCCAGGCCAACGATTCTCTCAAAAGAGGATGGCTGGGGAACAGAGAACAGATATGGCCATCTGGAGCACATCCCAGCAACAGCAGGTCGAACATGGGCAGCTTGACCGAGTCTTTGGCGGCAAAGCCCTTGATGAGCACCTTTTCGTAGGCGTCTGCGGCCTCCTGGGCGTCGTCCAACAACGCCTCATCTACATGGAACACTCTGGGTTTCGGCGTTCCCTCGGGAATCTTATCGTAGATTTCCCGCTTGAACAGCCCGTAGTTGGACTGCTCATCATCAAAGGGCACCAGCCGTTCATCTGCAAAGTAGATATCCCACTGATCCCATCGCACGTCGTTTCGAGCCAGAAGGCCCTCGTTCAGCACGTGAATCAACGAACCTCCGGAAATGCCAATCCGGAACCGACGTGGAGGAGGAGCCGTCGGTGTTTGTGTACCGCTGGAACAGCCCCCAGAAGCGGACCCAGAAGCAGAACCTGGAACTCCAGCATTGGAAGGACGTTTGTTGTCCACCGGTCGTTTGGCATCCAACACATTATTCTGCTGGGCCACCACGTGATCAGCGAGCGCCTCGGCCACCCGATGCGATTCGGGCCATGCGTACACTGCAGGCACTTGTGTAGTCATGTTGTGTGTGAGAGTGTGACGAAGGTGGTCAAGATGAGAGTAGGTCAACTAGACTCGTGATGTACCTCTATCTTTGACGTGCAGATAAGAAGTTTATTAACATGATATTACAAATGGACTGTAATGCCATGTCTTTGTGCACGTTACTTTTTGGTTATATATAAACACCCACCCGTCCCAATTTCAACTCTACTTCTTCTCCACCACTTTATTCTGTTTTTTTTTTTGTCCTCTTTTTTTTGGCACCCCATTTTTTTTTTTCTTCGTTGTGGGGCACTGTGGGGCACTGTCTCCATATGCTCCAAAATGTACACTGTTACAGTTTGGGAGATTACCCGTAACAGCCCATATCACGTGACCTGCACCTCCCAGCTCCCGCCTTCTAGCGCTCTCTGTGCTCTACAGACGCAGTAACGAATTTAGGGGATTTTTTGGACATTTTCTTTTTTCTTGTTTTTCCCATTTTTTAAACATTTTTTAAACATTTTTGACCAATCAAAAGATGCGAAAAAGAACGGATCAAAAATCTCACAAACTCCGGCGCCTTCCGAACGCACGCATGCATGCAAAAAGTAATTTTTTCGCTCGTGTGGTGTCCTCATCTAGGTAGGGTAAGTGGTGGAGAAGGGCTGGGGAAGGGGGAAGGGTAGAAAGGGACTAGGGTTAGGGGATGTCTGGGTGTATTTGGGAGAATTGGGGGGAGGTTTTTAGTGGCCGTTGCCGGGGCAACCGCCGCAATTTCCCAGCGCCAATGTAAGAGGGCTAGGGTTGTTTTAGGGTTAGGGTTCGTACAAACAGTGGCGTCCAGTTAATCTCCTTGGAGCGGCTATTGAGTTGAATAATATCAAGTTTAAAGAATTAAAGAGAATAATTTGAAAAAGAAGAAATTGCCCAGAAATGGAATTTTAGGGGAGAAACATATGAATAATTTTGATCAAATCAGGAATAATTCAGGAGTGAAAAATATGGAATAGTTGCAGACGCTGGACGGGGGAGTGTTTGAGAATTGGATGATGTATTTGAAGTGGTTTTTTCCGGAAAAATGAGGAAGAAATTGAACAAATTTTTGGGGGGGTGAGCAAGACGTGTAGTAATGGTGTTTGGTGGTTCGGTAGAGTGTCATTATAGCTTTGATCAACTTGAATGAGTTTCTGTTCTTTTGTAGGGTGACTTGAAAGGGATACGGTGATGTGTAGAAAAAGAAGTACCGGTAGATTAAGAGGGCTTATGTTAGCTGTAGAGAAGGTCTTGAAAGTGCAGAATTAGTATAGAGTGGATATAAAGTCTCTTTGTTTAGTTATATCGACTTTTGAAGGCTCTTTTTGTACGTTTACCATGATTTAACTGCTTACGAGTTGACCCATGAAAATAGATACTTGAGCAAAAAGTGCTGAAAACAGTATAACAAGGGATTACTTGTAGGATGTCTCTGTCGCTTCCCAGTGGCGTCAAAAACAAAGTCTCACTATCGCTGTTGATTTACATTAGTTCTATTCTGTGGGTATCTAGAGACGGAACTACTGGCCTGGTTTAACACGAGTTTTTCCTAATTTTTAAGTGAAATGAAGTAAATTTAGAGTCTGGTATCGCTACTGATACTAAACCGCAGATCATAGGTTACTTCGTAGTTCCCTAGTCAACTTTGCCGGTACATTATTTCCTGTCATGGTAGCAACAGAGCTGGAGGGATAGAACCACGCACAGAGATGAGCTGATTATTAACGAAAAAAAGCTGAACTTAAGTAAGAAAAGGGGCTTTAGGACATTTAGTATGATGAAATTTTATGAATTACAACTTTTCGATCCATTTAACGTTGCTTTACTGTTATACTACCTCTGTTCTGTATCATGGCGGAGCGCCAGAATATTGGTCTGGCATAACTTGAGAAAAAGAGAAATTTATCGTCAAATGAAGGTGAACAAAGAGATCCTTTAGAGTCTCTACAGCTAGAAGTATATTATTGAGAAGTGCTCGTTGTTCCTTGGCTCATATTATAGTCATTTATCTACCATCACCTTCAGAGAGACAATACTTTGGTGCACCAGTGGACACATGTCGTCTAATTGACGAGAAAGAGCAGAAATGAAGAAGAAAAAAGGGCTCAGGGGGTTGAAAGTACTAGCAGCCTGCAAAATAATAGTTTTTTGTAACTCTCGGTAAGTTATTTGGATGTGTTTTTTTGTTCTAAAAGCACCGCAGGGAGGGTGCCAAAATCATGGTAGATGTAACTAGATAAATTGGTGGTTAACAGTTGTAGAAGAGTATGAAAAGTTGCTGATGATAACTATACTAGCTACCCAAAGTAATTGTAAGCTCATTAATGTCTCTGGTAACAAATTTAGCAATTTTTCCCTCCATTAAGTAACCATCCCTCGGAAGACCAAAATTCAAGATTGATAAACTGGACATTTTGTGGACCTTAAGGTGACAAGAAGAAAGATGAAAGCTCAAGAATTCTTTTAGTAGCAATAATTAGCTCATTAAAAGCTTCTAATACACTACAATCGGGACTTATGTGTTTCTATCAATTCTGCCAACATCCCCAGAGAGACAAACTATGGAAGTAAGCAAAACTCGTAAAGTTGAAGGAATAAAGGTGAACTGAAGTAAACTAAAGGGTCTAGTACTCTCAGTAGGCGTATATTGTACTAATTAAAACTTTTTGGTGCAGTAGTTCACTGTTTATTTATTATTTCTCCTCTGTGGGTTTATAGAGACAGAAATACTGGTCCGGTAGAACACGAGTTTTTCTGGATTAAAACGTGAAAATAGGTAAGGTAAAAAGCTGGCAACATTACATACGGCCGTAAGTCGGTTATGAACAACTTCTGAGTATCCCAGTCTACTTTACTGCTACATTGTCTCTTGTGATGGAGTATCGTAGTTGGAGAAATAAAATAGGCATTGAGAAAAGTCGATGATGAGACGAAAAAAAGCTGAAATGAAGTGAAACAAGATGTCTATCACATTTACCAGTTGGTTCATTAAGCCATTGACAACTTTTGGATGCACTACTATTGTATTACGGGTTAATTTCCTCTATTCCGTTGTTCTCACAGACGGACAGAAGGACTGATCCCGTATGACTAGGTAATTTGAGAGTAATAACGTCAAAGGAAGGTTAATAATGGGATACTGTTGCTTAAAGTAGCCAAACGCAAATGATTGACAACTTTTGGATCTTTCCAGGCATGTTTCAATGCTAATATCGACCATCCCTCCTCGGGAAAGTGAGATACATTGTATAGGTGTAGGCAGTAGTCATCTAATTTACGAGAAAAAACAGAAACCAAGAGAAAAAAGAGTCTTTTGACGTTTGTAGAACTATCAATTTACGGAATCTCAACTTTTTGTTTCTCTTAGTAAGTTATTTGATGAGATTATCTCTATTCTTGAATCACTTCTGATAGAGGGCCAAAATCATGGTTGGGGAAACCTGATGAATTGAGAGATAAAAGCTGTAGACGATTACAAAAGCTTTTTAATTGCAATTAGGCCTGCTAGCTGAGTGTGATTGTGGACTTCTTTATATCTCTGTTGTATTTTTCAGAAGTATTTTCCTCTGTTTAGTGACCATTATTCCGAAGGCCAAAACACGAGATCGTAGAAATCGACAGAAAGGAAGAATTTAAGGTGAAATGAAGAAATAAAAAAGACCTGTGCTGTTCCAAGTGACTAGCTGTAGCTTATCTACTAGTTACTTCTCATTATAATGTGTTATTCTGTGCATCTAACTGTTCTGCCAACTTCTTACATTGTGAGCCAGAATACGGTGTAGATATAGCTTCATAAATCAGAGAATAAAAGATGATATGAATAAATACAAGAAGATTGCTACACTATCGAGGACGGATTGTGTATTTCTAACTACTTGAAAATGTCGTTTGTCTTTTTTATCGACAATCTCACCCCCGTTTTGTGCACATCAACAGTGTGTAGAATTCAGGTGTAGGAAAAAGTTGATCAACTGACGACAAAAGATGAATAGAATGAGAACAAGTAATTCAGACCGTTTATTCAGTCTCTATTATACATTTAGTCTCGTCTTGTAGCAGTATAAATGTTTGGCTGCTATTTTTACCTCTTCTCTGAGCATAGTGAGTAAAACACTTGTGAAGGTAAAACTCGATAAATAGACGAACAAAAGAGGAAACAAAGAGATATGAGGGGCCACGACTATTCTTTAGTGCCATTGAAATCCTTTCATAAACTTTTGTGAGGTGCTGAGATAAATCAACATAATATTTCCCTCTGTTCCGAAAGCATCAGATGGAGAGAAAAAGTCATCAGTTGGGATAATCTGATTATTAGAGCGTAAAAGCAGTATAGCAACATAGAAAGTAGCCAACAACAGTCATTTCGGCCACTAGTAGATATTTGATATCTTATTCATGACTCTTCCAAGAATTTCAACGAAATCAACCTCTGTTTCGTGAGCATCATGTCCAAGAGCTTAGGTAACGATACTTGCAACTTGACAAACAGTGAAAAAAGCAGAAATGAAAGGAAACAGCGGGCCCCCAATGCTCTATATTTGTGACAGTAGGTACAAAGATCCTACTTTCTGTCTCTAAAATGTTTTTACTGCTTAAAATTCCAGTTATGTGAGCAAGCATTACTAAGGGACAAATGTAGTCACACGCAAAAGTTGAATACTTGTAACGGACTAACTACAGCTGAATCAAGGTACAGTAGTAAAAGAGCACTTAGACAAATAAATATTCTCTATTTGAAATTAAAGTGCTTTTTGTCGAATTAATTATTGTAATAAGCTTGCACAGACCATAGCTACCAGAGCCATAGATACCAGCCAGCGCAGCTACCAAAGCTCCACTGACTCAGTCAACTTCGGTCGCTCAAGTCAGCCTTTCACCTTTATAGACACATCGCACCCCATTCTCATTCACTCTCCGATCACAAACCCAGCCCACGTCTCCGTAAGGTCGCCCAAGCAGGTGTAGTAGGTGAGAAAGATGGAGTGAGCTTAGTGAAAGCTATATAGTCTTATGTGCTTATAATACCTATGTAATCATCCTAGTACCGATACTAATATTCTTCCCTATTTCACTATTATCCCTTGATACATTCACCTCCCATGATCTAGCCCGTGATACATGTATCATCACAGAAAAGATGTAGAATGTAACAACTTTACGCACCAGAAGAAACAAAAAGTAACAATTTATATACAACATGCTGTCATAATTGTTACAGCCTAGTTTTTATACTTCATTTCATCTTTTAATAGCTCAATAATTGGCTTATATCTTTGTTCAGCCATCACAGGTCTCATGACAGAGGAATATAGCAAAATTATAATTCAGTGACATCCAGAAGTTATCAGACATCCTATATTGGCTCTCAAAAACGTCCAAGGATTCTTGTCTTTCTTGATTTGAACTTTTTGCCCTCAATTACTCCAGTTATACCAGACCAGTTTTTTTACCGATTTATCATGTACACGAAACTGAGGTAAATATAGCAGTAATATAATCTCACTGAACTGAAAAGTAATCAGATAGATCTGTGGAAATTATTGATCATTTCTGAACTCATCTTATTCTTTAAATCAGGTTTTTATGTAGAATAATTGGGCTATCCCTCTACTGGTTCCAACATTTTGTCCCCACACAGAAGATGTCAGGGTAAAGAGATATACTCAGTAGAGATAGATGACAACAACAGAAGAAAAAGTGTCAAGTCATGCAAAGATAGTAATACTAGCGTCTCAGACGTTTTGTATGGCTTCATTCAACTTTTCTTACACTTTAGACGAGTTCTGGCTGCACGTATTTTGGCTATCAGGTCGCTCACATAACATAGATAGATAGAAGTGAAACATATTACTGAAGGGACACAATTGATTATTTATTAGCTACTTATAGCTACAAAACAACTCACTGGGCCTCTTTTCATCTATCTTTTCAACTTTTATCCTTCTGATTATCAATTTATCCCTTCCTCTGATTTTGGTCTCCAACTATATTACACAAAAAGTGCCATGAATGTAACAATAAGAGGTTCAAGAGCCACGAAGAGGTAGTATATTTCACTATAAAAGCAACCTAAGTACCGTGAGCACTTTCCCTTACTTCATGTCAACTTTTTTTGTATTCTAATTGAGTCTTCTGAAGCTATATATGTTGACAATCAACCTTTGATACCCACAGATACGCAGAAAATCATCTTACTAAAGGATAGTACCTGGTAGTCACAAGAAGCGATGAATTGCAAGTTCTACGCCCTAAAATGTCTAAGTCTAGATTCTCTACTTCATTTATTCTTTTCTTCGTTAAGAAACGAATCTCAACAATGCCTATGTTTGACTTTCTTCCATGTTAACCAGATATCGACTTAAAAACAGTAGTAAGACAAAATAAGCCAAAATAAGATACCAAATACGTACTGTTAGCCATATAGAACATCCCAGACACATTATCTTTCTCGCGTTCAACTTTTCTTCTTCAGTTTATCAAGTTTTCCCAACCCTTATATTAGTGTAATCTGGGAGATGAACTTTACAGTAATTACCGATACCGGTACCGGTATTATGAAGTGATAGCCTGGTAAAAGTGCATACAAAAATAGCTAGCCGTGTACTATGCGCCTTAATAAATGTCATGAGTATCTTAGCCATCTTCATTCCAACTTTTCTCTATCTCTTATCCTACACCTGCTTTCTCCACACCTGATATGTTGAAAGAAGTAAGAATAAAACTGTAGAATACCAGCTCAGAGGCAGCAGATAGTGCATAAAGAACTTCTAGTATATATAAAAAATACTTTGGGCTTTTTACTATACTTAATTTCTACGTTCATTTCCTTATCAAGCCCTTCATCTCAATTACGATTCTCACCAAAGAGAGGCAAATTAAGCAGAATTACAACAATTTAAGTGGCAAATGTAGTAGAAATATCTCAGTGAATGTACCATGGTTTCTTGACAAGCTTCAGTTCATTACCTTTTATTTATATAATCGACATATCCCCACACCAGATTCTCCCCAAATCTATGATACTCACTAAACAGTGATATTTATGACGTTCAATACATATGAGATCAATATAAGTAGTCTGTTACTTTGTATTAGCTATCAATACTACTGTAAGCCTTTTATCTTAGTTCATTTCAGCTTTTGTTCTTCTATTCATCGCGTTGTAACTGTCATCAACTTTTATCTCCACATGCAATACTCACAGAACCGAAGGAAATGTAGAAACAACACGTAAGAACAGCTGAAAGTAGCACTACAAACCCTCTACATTTTCTATATGCTCTCATCTCATACTCCTTCATCTATTCAACTTCTACTTGTTATTAAATCGAGATATTACTGTTACCCTTGCATTTCGTCTCGCCTGAGTTTCTGACAAAACATGAAGAAACACATGAATAGAATACGCTAGAAGCCAGAATATGTAACAAGCTACCTATCTGAGCCTACATTGTACTTCCTGGTCCTTTTATATTTGTTCATTTCAGCTTTTATCTCTTATTTTATCAGTATTTACCCGTGAGTAGTTTGTCTCTCCAATTAAACAGAGGTAAATACAGCAGAAAACAATACCGACTGCAAATAAAAGTGTTATATAAATAGAAACATACTGTTTGAACGTCCTGTACATTTTGTATCTCTTCATTTCAACTTTTCTCAATCTTTTACTAAATAATTGACATGTGTGCATTTTGCCATGGAATTCAAGTTAACAACAGAACAGAAATAAACACAGGGATAATACATACAGAAAGGAGAGATATTATATTACCTTCTGCTAGCTACTGGAGACAAGTTAAACCTCATATCTTTCTTTATTTCAGCAATCCATCCTCCACTTTTCGAGTTCTCCTGAACACTTACATTGTTCCTCCTTTTGTCATACTCAGAAAACATGTTAATGTAGCAGTTAAGTGCTCTGTCTACAGCAGAAGTTGATGAGCTGTACAATTACACCTGGCTAAATGTTCTGAGTCTTTCAACACAGTTGTTTTCAAGTTTTCTTAGTCAATATTTCGGGTCAGGAAGACTCCCAGTTTTGCCCCTCAACCCTTCATACCTACTGAGCGGAAAATACCGAGATATTCGAATCCAGTGACAATAAGAAGCTGCCATTTACATACCAGTGATTGTGAAGAATTCCTGAAGCTTCTAATCTCTTTCATATTCAACTTTTTTCCTGCAACTATTGAGTTATGTCAGCCTTTTGATAGAGAGACCAATATCATGACTCTGGATAGCCAGATAAGTGAAACATAAAAGCTGTAAAGAGATGGAAAAAATTACTAAAAACAACCAGAGTAGCCTTTAGTAGAAAATAGACAGCTAATTGGAGCTCATTGGTATATATCGAACGCGCTTACACAACAAGAAGCGTTCCTCTCTGTTTGGAAGGGACGCCCACCAGGTTCCAGTTGATTTGCGCTAACATAAGAAGGAGAAAAGTGGTAGATACAGAAGATGTTTTCTACAAAAGACACATTACTACAGTACTCCCCCTGCCTTATCACTGTTTTCAAATATCTACATTATGGATTTGGGTGCTGGTAGCCTTCATACAGTACCCTCCACAATGCGCAAAGGAAAGAGACAACAAAGCAGTGGTGTGTACCAACTACAGCAAAAAGTTTTACTTCACAGATTTTTAGCTGTTTCAAAGTCCCCAGACCTTTATCTTACCCGATTTCAACTTTTTCTCGGTGGTCTGAGGGAGAGAGATGATCGTAGGTTGCGATAACATGTTCGATTGAAGAATAAAAGCTGCAAAGAAGTGAAGGAGAGGTAAATAACGAGTCTTTCAGACTCTAGTACACAACTGACTACCTTTTCTTGTCACTGGTATTAACACTTCTGTTCTTCTCCCAGTTCTGATTAATGACAATACCGGTACTTGGCATAACTTGAATAGATGACACAGAAAAGCTGAAATGAATCTGGAGAACTTCATATTGACGTATTCTAAGGCAGCTATAACACAATGAGCTATCTCTTGTGTCTTTTATATGTAATAAATGTACTACTACTGTCATTTCAATTCCATGTCCATTATACGGGCACGACGAAATGAAAGATAATCACAACTAAAGTGTAGAGACAAAGAAGATTTTCTAGCGTCTTAACATTGTGCAACTAATCACTTTTGAGTGTCCCCATTGCTATATTCATTTCTATCAGCTGTATTGATAGAAAAACAAATGTCGGTCGTACGTTGAGACAGCATACAAGTACGATTTTGAAGAATAAAGGTGAAGGGAAGAAGAGAAAGAGGTCTAAAACTTCCATTATGATTAATTTAACACTGCTAACATTCTATTCATGTCTCTGGTATATTTTTTGGTACTTGAAATAGTATTTCTCGCCGTTCTATAGGGATCTTCAGTAAGAAGCCAAATCACGACTGAGAAACCGGGAAAACGAGGGAAGAAAGCTGAAATGAAGAGATGTAAGAGGTCTGAAAGTTGATTTGTAGCAACTAGTATTAATTAGAGCTCTATTTGTTGTCTCGGATGTATTGGTCCTTTTTGTCTTACAAGGCATTTACCAAGGGAACACGGGATTTGCCATTCGTCGTCAACTTCCCCCGATGGAAATGCTTTTAGAGTTTGGCCATCGTCAACTTCCCCCGATGGAAATGGTGGGATTAAGCTCTGCATGCAGCCAGCTCCCAAGTCTCTAGTTGGACCCAAGTAAATCTCAATTTCTTACCATCCACACCCCGAAAAACACGACCTGCCCAGAAAATCGCCAAAACATGAAAGAAACGAAGGAAAGTGAGTATATTTGTTGTCGAAACCATTCTTAGGATATCTATCGATATTCCGGGTGTTTATGTTGTCGTTTGGTGTTGTTTTGAACGTGTTTCTGTTGTCTAACGACAAAACGCGTCTCATGGGGGTGCCCAACACGGCCCAAAAATGACATTGCAGCACCTGGAGAACGATGGGAAATCTCTGAGGGTAATCCACAGGGTCTTTTATGCCGTAGCTACTCTTTTTGCCATCCTGCGCACTCTTGTATCGTCGTTGTCGCATGCTGAGGCTTCCCCTATGCCCGTGGGTACAGCCCTGTGTGTTCAAGGCGTGTTTGCTGGCCTCAGGGCCATCGGACTGTGCTGGGGCTTGCTCTAGACCATCGAGAGGGTGTTGGGGTTGCCCTCGTTCTTGTTTCTTCTCGTTGTATGTCTGTTCCACGTTGTTATCACGCTTTTACTGTCTGGGTCTGTTGTGACGCGTCTGCGGCGGGCTACAACACAACGGCACTCCTTTTACTGCCCTCATAAGCTATCTATGTAATCAATCTACCGATATATGACAATATTGACCCGTTAGGTGTATATTTGCACGTTTTCATTACCGTATTCTCTTTATTCCATGTGATTCTAAGGCTTTTTTCACGCGTAACTCCCCCTGGAATGTACACACTTCGCGTGTGGTCCCAACTTTTGAAAATTTGACTAAGTCCTGAGACCGGAGAGAATTCGGACGTTCATAACTCGCGCTGTAGGCCTCGTATAGAAGAATGGAGGCAATCAGCTGAATGTTTGGGGCATGTTCGACAATATTTTCGCAAGTCCGATATCTCCGAAATTATAGCACCTATATCGACATCATATACCATAAGTAGCTCTCCTAAGTCTTTTCTTGGAACTTTTGATGAGAAATTACCCCTGTCAACAAACTATAAAATCACAAATTAAGCTCTCCTTGCATGCACGTGATTTTTCTCTCCTCCCAAAACTCTAACGAAATCCCGTGTTCCCTTTGGCGCTGCCTTGTACACCTATAACGGAGTGACTATAGTTAGCCGAAAGAATAGGCTGAATTGAGATAGGATAAAAGCTGAATAGAGGTACAGTAATTTCAAAGCTGAATAGAGGTAGAAAAAAGTGTCTCCGAAGCGCAAGGACATCTTATAGTGTCTACGTTTGAGTGCAATTGAAACTCGTTGCTGCTACATTACAGACACTTTATGGCTACCGGTACTAGTAGAGGATGGGTGTCAATTATGGTCACCCAGCTGAGCATATAACTCTTTTTCTCCAGCCTATGATATCTACTAATTCCAACTTTTATCTTTCTATATCTCACTAAGTATGTACCGGTATGTACCTGTGTCTAACACCACATCACCACAACAAAGATAAATAGATCAAAAAATTAGTACCAACCTCAAATAAGAATGTTATATCAAGAGAAATAGCCAGTGTAAACATCTTGAACAATTTATACTTCTCCATTTCAACTTTTCTCTGTCTTTAACTGAAACATTCACATATGTTCATGACATCTCATAATTCAAATTGCCGATGGAACAGAGATAAAAGCAGGATACTACACATATTGGATGAAAAGATGTGGTTTACTATCTATCAGTAGCTGTAACGATCATCATAGACCTTTCATGTCTCTTCATGTTACTTTTTTACATTCAATTTATCAACTTCTCCTGAACACGGATTTGCCCACTCCTCTACTATGCGCGAATAACAGATGCTAATGTACAATTGGAGTTCATGGACAGCTGAAGTTGGTGGGAGACATAATGACATCTTGTATCTGGATGTTCTGGGTCTTTATTCTTTATTGAATTCAGCTTTTTTTCGTCCTTGGCTCGGGATTAGAAGACCCTAAGTTTTAGCTCTCGACCCTTGATATCTACTGAGCAGTAAATATGGTAATTTTCCATCACAGCTACAAGAATAAGTTGCTATATAAAAACCAACTGCTGAAAAACAGCCTATAAACTTCTTACCTCTCTTATTTTCAGCTTTTTTCCTTCAATTCATCAAATTATACCAGCGACCAAAATCATGGCTCTGGATAGCCCGATGAAGGGAGACTTAAAAGCTGTAAGGAGATATAAACAGTAGCTAGGATCAACCATCGCAGCCCATAGTAGATGAGTTGTAGCTTAGTAATGCCATTAATTTATATTAAAAAGCTTTCTTCTCTGTTTTGTAGTCAGCTCATGGCCTGTAAACCTTGTAGTATACTAAAGAACCAGGAGAACTCGAATAAATGACGAAAAGAAGTTGAAACAAAGTACTTGTAAGGAAAAGTCTTCATTTCGTATAGCCGGCTTGTTTAATGCAAGCTCTCAAGTATTTGTTGCGGTAGCTCCTTTTTAAGGTACATTCATCTCTGTTGTAACTACCACAGATGAACGCCACAAACCACCAGCAGGTATGACTCGATATAACGAAGAAATAAGCTGGAATACTGTACTAGAATTGTCTAAAAGTAGCTACCGTTGTTGGTAGTAGATATAAAACTACTCATAGATGTCTCCAGTAGAGTATAATGTCAGATTCCCTCTTTTTTCGTACAAATCGATGAATGCAAAAACGCTGCGTGCGGTAAGTCGACGAAAATAAGTATAAAGGGAACGTAAAAAAGTCCCGTAACGTTTATTCAGCTATACATTAGTATCTTTTCAGTCTTTTTAGCAGTCTTTATCTATGACTGCTTCATGTATCTCTGCTTTTGTGTGGGTCATAAATGGGAGAAAATTCAAGAGCTGGAATATTTGGGAAAATAGAGGGAAAAAGGTGAAATCGTAAGAAATAAAGAGCCTCAATCTTTTTTATGACCACTAGTAAGTTATTTGACACTTCTTGTTCCTACTGAGTTGAGTCTTCAGTCGTCTCTGTCAACCACTAAGATGTGTGACCAAATGCGAGCAACAAGGATAATGAAAATAAACACCTGTGAAAAGCTGGAAGGAAGTAGACAAATATGTTTGTAATGTTCTCTGTAGCTCATAGTATGTGAGGGACTTCTTCTCACTGCTGTTTGTTTATAATTCCTCTCATTTACCTCTGTTCATTAACCATCAAGGATAAAGAGAAAGAATCCATATCCGATAAAAATGACATATTACTGAATAAAGTATGAAAAGTAGTCTAGAGCAGCTATTAAAAAATACTATCTGATAATTGACAGCTTCTGCACATCTCCGATGTATATTTCAAGAGTACCAGTACTCCCCTAATGTGTTAAGCAACAGAAATGAGAGACTAATTTCAAAAAACCTGAATTTTCAAGGAATAAAAGCTGAAATAAGGCGAAAAAAAAATGTTTCCAATACTCTTTTCGGTTTTTAGTAGAATATTCACGACTTCTTCTTGTCCAAATATATCTACTAGCCAAGTATTTCTCCTTTGTCAGCTGCCTGTCTATGGACTACAATCTATATACCCACCAAACAGAGGTTAATGTAACAGCATTACGTACTGAGGGCATTCAAAAGTGTTCAGCTCTACAATAATGACCGAATGGACATCACAAGACTCTCACCTTACTTTCTTTCAGCTTTTCTTCTCTGAGATTCGTGTTCTCCCTACGCCAACATTTTGTTTCCCCCTGCACAATGTTCATAGAAACGAGAAATCACAACAGTATCAGATACCAGAAACAACAAGCTGTTGTCAATTGCATTATAGCAGGTGACTAAAGTGTTCTCAGCGTATTATCTCATTTGATTAGATCTTTCATCGTCATTCTACAAAGGTACCCCTGCTCTGGAACTCACCTCTACATCAACTGGCTGGAATCAGGGAGAGAAATTCACGAATACTTTATAGTGGGACCAAAAGTAAGTAGCCTGATACAGAAACAGACTATTGTTGAAAGTCTTTGGTTTGTTATATCACTTCATTTCAGCTTTTATTCTTCAACTTATCGAGATTCCCACGACTGAGTTTAGCTCCTAAATCGAATCCACTCGATGGAGAGAAATACATGTTAAAAAGATACCAGAGACCGAAAAAAAAAGAATTAAGTCACTACCAGGCATAAGAGTTGTAGCTGACTACTTTTGGTACATCTCGTAGATTTCATTCTTCAATTTATCATGATATACTGTGCATGCATTTCGTCCAAACCAAGTAGCTTGCAGAACAGAGAGAAATGGAAGAATAATTGGTCAGGAAGATTGGGAAGTTGTAATTCGTCCACTAATAGGATCTTTTAACATTATAAGTCTGTTATTTTTCTTCCTTTCAACTTTTGTTCTTCTAATGATCAGTTCACACCATTTCATGAATATAGCCCTTGCCGCGCTGCTGACAGAGAAGAGGATGAAATAGTAAACAAATGGTACCAGTTGGAATTAAGTAGTTCTTAGCACACTATTAGCTCTATTAAATTGCTCTGGGCGCCATTTTCATCTCATTTCAGCTTTTATCGCCAGTAAATCAACCTATTCCTGCAATCAAGTAATGTCCCTCTGTCCTTGGGTGTTTACATGACAAAAGGATTTACATGGTAATAACGCATAAAAGACAAAAAGAAGTATTTAGTTATCTGCTAGTATCAGTGAATAATAAAACGATTCTCTTGCTCTTCTTCAATTCAACTTTCATTCTTCTGTTTGCAACGATACACCAATCGTGGGTTTAACCTCTCATCCACGTTACTGAATAAACAGAGATATACTGCTCATTTGCGAGACAGAGATATTAAGAAGTCGGTCACATACTAATTTCCCCAAGATATTGTAAAATGTTTACCCATATACTTCCTTTTCACCTTTTATCCTCAATTCATCTCGCTATCTAAACTTGAATGTCACTCGGTCCATGATGTTTATAATGTAGAGACGAATATAGCAGTAAAAAACGTACTAATAGCATATAGAAGCTAGCCATCAAGCTAAATGGACTATCTGAAACGTCATTTACATTTCAATTTAGCTCTGTACAGCTTTTTTGAGTCACTTTAGCGGGTTCTCCCTACGCTTACATCTCTCTGCCTGCTGAGTGAGAAGCACGTAAATCAACCTGTGTTTCTATTAGTGGAAATAAATAATGTTTAATTACACTATGACTGTCAACAAGAACACCATGTGCTTCTTACTAGACTCAATTTCAAGTTTCATCCTTCTTTTTTTCGCGTTATACAGGCTATGATTTTTTCACGTTTCACGAATCTCACAGAGGAGAAGTAAATGTAGCAATATCAATATCTATAAATGGAAACATCAAGTAATAAGTGGTATTATATTAGCAGAATTAACGTCATGGATCTCTTTTTCTTTCGGAGTTTTACTCACATTCATTAGCTTATCGACTTATCCCTACACCAGAATTTCGGCTGGTACACAACAGTGAGAAGTATGACGTCAAAACTTGGAAGGGATATCGATAAGTAATTCATTTTTTATTAATAGCTATTTCAAAATCTTTGAGCCACTTGAATGACTCCTTTTCGATCTCAATCTTAGATTAATTGATATATCCACTATCTTACTTTCTGCTTTGTCAGCGATGTTGGTAGAATTGAGATTACTCGATGGGGTATCGGCCTAGTGGTAACAAAAAGTTCATGGGTGTATAACAGTGGCTGAAAATAATGCTATAAGACCCTTTTCCTGATTCAATTCATCTTATTTCAAACTATTCGAGTTATCCCAGTATCTGAGTTTTACCTCCCATCCACAATCCTTACAGAACAGAGATAACAACTGCAATCTTATCATAATATAGACAACTGATAGAAGTAGATAGTAATAGTACTGTCCACTAAATGCTCTGGGCTTCTTCTCTCACTTGATTTGAGCTTTTCCTGTTTCACACGCGACAAATACCCGTTAGCTCTCTTATTACCTGTACCAGAAAGTGCTGAGGTCTAATATACATTTGGTGGTAGCAAGAGATTTTCAACCAAGTAATCTGGTGTGGAGCTCAGCTGTGGAATTTGGATTCTACTTACTTTCTTTTTATATCGTCGTCGATTTGAATTACCTTTACCCCTACTTCTCTCACGGAATAGGGAAATACTTAGTGATATTAGGCATCAGGGACACCAAGAGGTAGCCACTTACTTACCTATAGTCTTCACAAACATTTTAAAACTCTCTTGACACTTCATTTCAGCTTTTTTCACAGTATATTCCACATCCCAGTGTTAATTTCCCCCTGTATCTGTAGGACTGACATTAAAGAGAGGAACAGGTGTAAATTTGAGTCAAGCGGCAATAAGGACATCTTCAATATCTAGTACTAAATAGAGAGATTGTCATGAGCCCCCTTCTCTACCTCTTTTCTGTTTGTTATTCACAGATCATCAACTTACTAAGTCCCGAGTTTTGCATCTCAACTTCTGGTGCTTATAGAACATGGATAGTAGAGCAGCAATGCTAACGGGTAGCATTTTTAGGTGTCCAGTCGCACCGTACTAGCTGCCCAAGTGACTAGAGAATGTCATTGTAGTTCATGTGATCTTTTCTGTGCCTTTTCTTCGATCCATTCCTACCCATGAAATGTTGAAATGAGAGCTCCTCATTTCCAGAGGGACATCCGTCCATGCTGATGCAGAATGCTCTGTGCGGACCCTCATAAGGGTGTGTAGACTCCTCTGACGAGTATCTCTGTTGAGATAGGAGTCTGGGTATCGGAACGCCCTCCAGTGAAGTGATGTGTAAGTCGTTAATGTATTTGTATATAAAGTTTCCATTATATTCAACAGTTACAAGTAATCAACACACATCGATTATCACGGTATCACTACTTGGAGTAACATCTACAAGTGTTTATATCGTAGCACTGTGCATCGGTTATTACAGCATATTCAACAGGAGTACGGTCATACAAGTACCACCACACCTTCATCATGTCAGATATCCCTCTTGAACCGACTACCTATGTTGCGAGACAAGAAGAACGTCTAAATTCTCTTGAGAGCGGTCAACATCCTGTGGGTCTCAGTGTCGAAGAGCGTCTCAGTGCTTTGGAGGCTCATGTAGAAGCTCAGACTGTCGCAAAACAAAAGGCGGAAAAGGCGGATAGGGATAGTTGTTGGATCTGCACTTGCTTCATGGTGATTCAAATCATGCTGGGGGTGTTTACTCTGATGCTCAGTCAGAGCAAAACAAAACCAATCGGCGATTAAAATCCATTCAGGCATACAATACTTGACATTCTGGCGGTGTACAAATAGAGAACCAGACCGGTGTGCGACACTCGAAGTCACAGGTATGTGGGCAGCACGGAAAACTTGTTTCGCTTGAATTCTCAGATATCCAGAGCGTCACTGATGGGCTCGGTATCGATACCTTTCTTGTTGAACGGCTCAAGAACAACCTTGAGAGCAGTCGAGCCACATTAGCCGCAATATACGGGGTATATATGGCCCTTCGTATGAGCCAAGAACATTTGTAACGATCACATGGATATTATTAAGAGGCTTAAGATACATCATATTGCCTGTAGAGCCCTATACTCTCATTGTCACCTTGAAACACATGACTCCCATTTCAACCCTTACTTACTTGTAGCAGACGTTATGGTTGCCCCAAAGAAACAAAAAGTCTCTTGGAACGTGCCAAATGCTCTGCAAAACGATTTAGCCAGCTTCAGTATATTGATGTCACGAATATCGCATCTTCAGAGTTCAGAGTATACCAGTATACCAGTAAGTCTACGGTATTCAGCCGTACATGCTAGTGAAGTTTCTAGACTTCTAAAATTAGTCATAAAGAGAAACAACTCACAGCAATCAATATATTTCACTCCTACCCTTACCCGCACGAATTTTTACAGCTCTTCAAAAAAACATTTTCTTTCCTCCTCCGCCTTCTTCATATTCGTACCGGTACCCTCCCCATGTTCCTCTGTTTACAGTTTGTTATCTGGGGCGGCTATCGCGATAAGCCATGGTCCAGGTGAACTACGTAATATACCTCAGAAACGATATTTAAAACCACCAATCGACTCGTTTCGTTGTGGAGAGTGCAATAGTACCTTCAAAATACATTTACAACCAGTATTCACAGAGCTAGCCTGGTCCTCTCTACACCCTAAACATAGCAACTCAGCTAGATAATATTTGGCAGAAAAAATAACTGTGTGTTCCACAGTCTACAGCCTTGCTACAGTAACATCGCAAATGCACATGTATCAACACTACAAACCATGTACACATTACGAGTATGTCTAAAGATACAGAGATAAGTCTTAACTAGTTATTACACTAAGATATGTGCTAAAGTAATTGTGCTACAGTAATCTGAACAGTACAGCTGAACAGTGTTGTACTACAGCCATTGTGCTTGCACCTACGGTATCCGTACTCGCACCATGTCTTGCCTGCTCCGGTGCCAGTGGGCACAGTCGTCTATAAATTAATGTACATTCTAACCCTTGAACTTCTTCTGGACGGTCTTTTTGGTCGACTCCTTCTTGATGATTTCGGCCTCGGCAGCCTCCTGGGCCTCTCGCTCAGCCCGCTTTCGGGCCTGCTCGGCCTTCTTGGCCTCAGCCTGGGCCTTTTTCGAGTTGTCGGCCACTCCTTCGGCCCACAGAGCGTCTTCGGCTCGGGCAGCGGCGTCACGCTCCTTCTGGATCTCCTTGAACTCCTTGGCGCGTTTTCGGGCCTGGCCAGCCTCCTTTTTCGCCAGCGTCTTGTCGGTAAATGTCTTGCCCATGCTTTTGTGTGATGTTGGAGCAAATGTACAAAGTAATGTGGTGAAATGAGAGATGCAAAGATAAAAGTTGATTAGGGTTGCGCTCAATCAGGGTGGTCAAGTGATAGTGATAGGTCAAGTGAATGAGAAGTGGATAAGGAAAAGAAGAAAAAGAGGAATCCTTGGGACTTTATACATTTTTGAACGTGACACAAAACCGTTGCCACCTGCGTAAACCATGTATATTTTTTCGTCTCTCTTTTCCATGCTGTAATAACCGATGTACAATGCTACGATATACACACTTATAGATGTTACTCCAAGTGGTGATACCGCGATAATCGATGTGTTGATTAACTTGGTATACCCTTGGGATATATTGACACGTATATGCTTGAACAACCCTAAACCATTTGTATAAAACACCTGATTGGCTGAAATGGTTTCTCACACCATACTCCGTATTGGGACATAGGGTTAGGACTTATTAGTCAGACCCT
>ULGT01000006.1:699693-757384 GCA_900519025.1 Yarrowia porcina
AAAAAAAAAAAAAAAAAAAAAAAAAAAAGTGGTCGAAAAAATTGTGCAGGTTGAATGCACTGTGTATAGATACGAGCTGGGGAGATGACGTTGAAAAGACGTTGATAATTCGAAAGTGATGCGACAGTCACGTGATCGACAATTCAGGATGAATTAGAACGTCCAGATCCTCTCGCATGTGCCATTGTCTTGTCCTCTAGTTGCTCTCATAGTAATGCCAGTTGAGGGATGGAATGGGGAATATAAGTCTGGTTGAAAATTGGAGCAGACCATTAGAATGAGCAGAACGAGGGGGGTCGAATGGTGCTTCAGATTTTCTTGTAGCTCGTGTATTTCGCGAGTTAACTCGGTTCTACGTTCTTATTACATAAGCAGAGTCATTGAACAGCATTAATGCGTATGTTTACGTGTAGAAAACGTGGATGAGTTGAATATCACGTGACTTGCACTTGAACAAACCGCTCAGAGTTGATTCCAGGGCTAAATTACTCTTCTTTCATCATCTATGTTGAGGCTGTCTTGAGGAGCTGTAAAAGTAGACAAGTTGTTCCAAAAAGACGGAAGTCGTTATAGTGGCTATTGGAAAGAGCAGGTAGTGTTATATAGGTCACGTGACCAATCTGGAGTGCGAAATATCTCGTGAACTGTTTGGTTTCGTCTTTCAATTGGCTGTGCTCTTACAAGTCGAAGTAATGTACAGTACAGTAAGGCTCAATGAGCAGTGTGATACGCGTAAAAACGGAAATGAGATGGAAATCACGTGACTAGCATAAGAAAAAAAAGGCCTGGATGGTGTCTTTTCGGTTTCGTTAGGTCCTCTTAGTTCTTTTACAGCAATATTGAGCTCTATGGACTTGATAGAACAGGAAATGAGATTGTAGGTGTTTGGAAGGGATTAGAGGGCTGAAAAGAGAGATAATGGGTCAAGACGGGCCAATAAAGCAGTATTGAAAATTTGGAGCTTTTTTGGTCACTAATGAGGGAATTGGAGGGACCATTGTGAGTCAAGTAGCTCCCAAGTAATATCCCAACTAAGTGGAAGTTTTCAATTAGTGAAGAGGGCGTCGGGATGTTGACATTTTTGTATGACAGGTGATAGTGTGAAGTATACGACCAGACTAAGAAAAGTCAGCTTATCAGAATGGTACTATAAAACCTCTATCTTGTCATACAATTATCACGAGTTAGGTCGACATGCTGGGTAAGAGAGATACCTCAACATAGCACGTATTTTTGTATGGAGAGAAGGGATTGGAAGTGGTCAATTCGCATTAGAAGAGAACAAAGAGACGAGTGACGCTAATATTAGGTATGGTTGCCTCACAAGTTTTTGAGATAGAGGTCTTGTCGTGGCCCTTATACAGTTCACTCTATGAGCCCCAATTCATGGATATATACGTAATAAAAGGTACCAATAGAGTCAAAAAAGCCGGAGAAATCTAATGGTATAGATATCTGACTGTTTTATCATACAAAATTCCTGTGTTATGTGCTCTTCTGTGCCATTCGTACAAGAATGTTGAAGATGCCATACGTCACGTGAAGGGTAGTAGATCACAGACTATAGAAACGAAAAAACAGGGAACTTGACTGCTTTCTGGTCATCAAGTGACTGTACTCCCTGCTCTTGTCCTATGGTGTATGTAGAGCTTCATACAGCTTCTGAAGTCAGAGCTTTACAAATGATGTAAGAGTATCGGTAATTACCATGGAGAGCAACTATATAACTGCATAACCCTTTGATTCTAATTGAACTATCTCGTATGGCTGTCTTCTATATATGATGAACTCACTGTTCAGACTCATTATATACTCTTGCTACATTCTGTCAAGTAGTAGTTAATTCTTAGAAGGGTATCATTAGAAATAAGCATCGGAGAGTTGATTCAAGAGTAGATCTAGATTCATGAGATCACAGGGATCATTTTGGTACCATAAAAGGCCACTATTACACACTTCTGTGTCATTATAAAAGCATGGTAATGACACTCCAGAACTCTACAATACCCATAAGACGTCGTTGTCACACCTACCCTCGCATCAAACCACTCACAAGCCGTAAATACGATGATTAAAAGGCACGCTAGACTACATTTACCCGCCATGTCTTTAACATCACCTCATCCATCTCATTCTTATTCACTCTTCCTTTAACCTAAGAATAGAGGAGCATGGTATCTCTATGCAATCATCTCACCCTACCAGGTACGGTAGCCACCAAATTCATATAATAACTACCGTACTTCATAGACCCATTGAGTCATCATGAATTACTCTTAATCTTTCTAACACACTTCACATCCTCTTTACACCTATCATTAAGAATGAAGACCTCTTAGAAACATCTCACCTCAAGATAAAGAGTATGAACACCTCCATAGTCCACCTAAACACCCCCTCAACATCCCATCCAACACCAAATAACCACACCAAAACCCACCTACAACCCCCTCCAACCCTCCAACACCATTTACACCGATTTCACACCTCTTAATCCGCTTACTATCACCTCCCACCTCTGTCTCTACACTTCCCACCTCTGTCTCCACCTTAACCACCTTAATACATAACAGTCAATTCAACCATACCATCCTAAAACAATTCTGACCCCTTTCCCCTACCCCATCAAATAAATTCCCGTTAATCACGTGACCGCATTATCCCGTAACAGCTCATAACCGGCTGGGTTGTTCGGAGGCGTTACCCCAGCAACCAGGGTTAGGGTTCGCGCCCCTCATACGGACGCGTCTTGCAGTTGGGTAAACAGACGGCTGAGCGCGTTTCCTATGATTCTAATCTTTTACATCATCTTAAAGACGGCCAAAAAAACCCAGGAAAAAGAACACCTCTAAAGTCGACAAAAACTCGTTAAAAAACACATGGCCCGACTAAGTAGCGCGCCTTCTAAGCGGTACTCTGCTTCACATCGCAGCTCGATTTCCCGGGTGGAAATTGAACAGCAGTATAGTGACTCTGATTCGGACGAGTTGGTGGCCACCCACAACACCAAGAATGTCAGAAGTTCGACAAGAGGGGTTAGGGGAGGAAGGGGTGTTAGGAAGGTGGTCGACAGCGACGGAAGCGATAGCGACGTTGCTGACGTTGCTGGGGAGATTGATGGGGAGGAAGAGGAAGATGAGGATGCTGACGTAACCCATGACATTGGGAATGTCACTCATGAGGAAGAGGTCTCTGGAGAGGAAGACGCTTCTGCTGACTCAGCTGAAGACGCTGACGCAGCTCTTTCTGTGAAACACGACTCTGACTACGATATGGGTGATATGAGTGTGGATGTGGAAGAAGATGAACAAGAAGAAATTGAACACGCTGACATAAGCAACGTTCTGGCTTCTTCTCCTTCGAAACGCAGCCCCCTGGCTACACGGTCCTTCTCCAATAACGCTTCTCCCAATACCAACATTGTTTCCAACCCTAGCCCCAGTCAAAAGGAAAACGTCATTGTCCAGAAACGAGAAGGAACGCCGGAAGTGGACGGCAACGATACTCCCGCCGATCCCGCGACCCCAAACACCCCCTCACGTGCTCCTCCGTCTCAAATGCCCGTTCCGTCGCCCATGCAACAGGCTAATATGACTATAGACGATGGAGCTCCTGATGGCTTGCCTCTTCCTAGAGCGTCAGAAGAGCCAGATGAGGTGAAACAGGAGGAACAGCTTAGTCATGGTATCCATGCTCGGTCGTTGATGCAGCAGCGAGCCACGTCAATGCAGCAGCACGTGATTAAGACGCCGGATGAGCCTACCCAGCGGTTGACGATTAGTAATTTGGTGTTGACGAATTTCAAGTCGTATGCAGGAAGACAGGAGGTTGGACCTTTTCATAGTGTGAGTATAGAAACAGCCGAAACGACCGTTAGGTCGTTTTGGGTGTTTTGAGACGAGAAGGAGATTGAATGACAAACCGTTTTAGGTCGTTTAGGTCGTTCAGGTCGTCTTGAGTCAGAACCAGAACGACCAGAGCGACTCTTGAGTGGTTTTGGAGGTTTTTTGAGTGGTTTTGAGTGGTTTTGAAGTGGTTTTGAGTGGTTTTAAAGTGGTTTTGAGTGGTTTGAGTGTTTTTGAAGCTGAAATGTGGCGGTAGAGAGGTTACTGGAGTGCAGGTTGGCTGATTGGCGAGTTTCTGAAGTCCAGACGGTTTGTTTTCAAAAAATATGCCTTCAGGGTGCTGGCTTTCAGGTTACTGAGTTGCAGGTTTCTTGGATTCAGTTTCCTTGAATATCAGGTTCCATGACTTCAATTGACTTATTTCAGTCATCTGACTCTCAGGCTACTGGTTTTCTGGTTCCTTGAGCTGCAGGATGCTTGAATATCTGGTTGCTTGTCAGAGAGCGACTTTGGTACAGGCTACTATTCTGGAGCTTCTGTTTTCAGGTACTTGTCTTCAAGCATCTGGTTAGAAGTTCAGGTGGTGGCAGCTAGTTGTCTTCAAGCTACTTGATTTCAGGTTACTAGATCTGGTTGCCTGAATCTCAGCGTCTGTCCGAAACTTGACGTGTATTTTACAGACTATCAGGTCTTCAGAAGGTCAGTCTACTGTCTTCAAGCTACGGTACTGTTATCAAGCTCCTGTATTCAGGTTACTGTTAGTCCTCTCCATTTGAGGTGCTGGCTACTTCCAGTCAATTTCACCCACTCACCCTACAACCCCAATCCACATGACAGAATCCATGGCCATGTCTCATTATGCTACTTGCTGTATGATGAGATGTGGTCATGATTCTGTCATCAGATGTCTCCGAAGAGGTGTTTCCAAAAAGGTGTCTCCATGTCTGAGGATGTCTATAGAGATATCTTCAAAAAGATGTCTTCAAAAAGATGTCTATAGAGATATCTTTATGGCGACCCACTCGTTCTACGCACTCTTGTCTCGCAGATGTCTCCAAGGCGACCCACTCGTGCTACGCACTCTTGCATCGCTTGTTCGTACTAACCCAGTCCTTCTCCGCCGTAGTCGGCCCCAACGGATCCGGTAAATCCAACGTCATCGACTCTCTTCTCTTCGTCTTTGGTTTCCGAGCATCCAAAATGCGACAAGGCAAATTGTCTGCCCTCATCCACAACTCCGCCAACCATCCGAATCTCACCTTTTGTTCCGTCGAAGTCCATTTCCAGGACGTGATTGACGAGCTCGATGGAACTACCTCTGTAGTCCCAGACTCTACCCTCATTGTCGCTCGAAAGGCGTACAGCAACAACACTTCGGTGTACACCATCAACGGCCGAAACTCGTCTTTCACCGAGGTGACCACTCTTCTCAAAGGACGAGGAATCGACCTGGACCATAAACGGTTCCTTATTCTTCAAGGAGAAGTGGAGAGTATTGCTCAGATGAAGGCCAAGGCCGAGGGAGACCACGATGACGGACTGTTGGAGTACCTGGAGGACATTATTGGTACTTCTCAGTACAAGACTCCTATTGACGAGGCTCAGGTTCAGATTGACTCGTTGAATGAGGTTTGTCTGGAGAAAAAGGGACGTATGGAGATTGTTGAGAAGGAATTGAACGGCTTGTCTTCTGAACGAGACGAAATTGTCGGTTACCTGCGTCTTCAGAATGAACTTACTCATAAACAGTCCCTCTACTTCCAGATTCATGCTCAAAAGTGTCAAAAGGTGATTTCGATGAGTGAACAGGTCATGGCTGAGATTCAGACTCAATTGGCAGCTGAGGAGGAACGAAACGCTGCCAACCGGGTCGAAATCAAGACTCTGGAGGACGGCGTCAAGTCCGAAGAGTCCGTGCTCAAGGGTCTCAAGAAGACCCAGTCCAAGCTCGCATCTATCCTTGCTTCCCACGAAAAGGAAAAAGTGCAGCTGGAGGAGCGAAAGAAGCATATGGAGGCCAAAGCCAAGAAACTGGAGAAGGCCATTGCTTCTGCCGAGTTGTCTTTATCCTCTTCAGAGTCCTGGATTGAGGAGTACGATAATGAAAACTCTGGCAACATTGAGCAGCTCAAGGCGTACGGAGAAGAGCTAGCTGAGGCCGAGGAGCTCATGGTTGAGATTCAGCGGGATCTGGGAGACAAGACGCGTCCCTTTTCCGAAAAGATTGATCTCCTCAAGCAGAAACTCGATCCCTGGAAGCAAAAGATTGTTGCCAAGGAAGGAGAGGTGAAATCTGCTTTGAACAAGGTCGAACTTGAGGAGGAACGGCTGTCCCGTGCTGAAAAGGCCGTCAAGGACTCTGAAGCGTCCATTCAGGGAATCAAGCTGGAAGGCCGAAGTCTGGAGAAGAAGGTGGCTCACTCAGAGAAGGAAAAGGAGCACGTTCAGAACCAGATTGAGCTCGGAGAACAGGAGTGTGAGCATGCCAAGGGCAAGTTGGCAGACATGAAACAGCGTCTGGACGATATGCGTGCTCAGTACAACGATGCCAAGGAGTCCCAGTCGTCTCTACAGTCTCGAGGACGAGTGGTTGGAGCTCTGATGAAACTCAAGGATTCAGGACGTCTTCCTGGTATTCACGGCAGACTCGGCGATCTCGGAACCATCTCCTCCGAGTACGATACTGCCGTGTCCGTGGCCTGTCCTAAACTCGACAATATCGTCGTAGACACCATTCAGACCGGCCAGGCGTGTGTGGAGTACCTTCGAAAGAACAACCTCGGCACTGGAGTGTTCCAGCTCATGGACAAGATTGGAAACCGACGGCCCAAGAACTTTAACACTCCTGAAGGAGTTCCTCGGTTGATTGATCTGGTCAAATGTGAGCCTCAGTTCATTCCTGTCTTTTACGCTGCGATGGGTGAGACTCTGGTGGCTAAAGATCTCGATCAGGCCAACAGAATCGCCTACTCTGGAGGAAGATACCGGGTTGTCACTCTTCAGGGTCAGTTGATTGCTAGAAGTGGAACTATGGCTGGAGGAGGACATGTGAAGCGGGTAGGATTGATGGCCATCACTGGTTCTGAACGGTCTACCGCTAAAGCTCTTTCTGCCGACGAAATGCGAGCTCTGGAGAACGAAATGGAGTCTGAAGAGAAGCGGTATGGAGTTGCAAACACCACTTATCATCAGATGGTAGCTTCTTTGCGGGACCTCAAGGAACGACTGCCCCAGATTGAGGTTGAAATCTCCAAGGTTGCTCTTGAGATTGAAGCGCTCGCTCAAAACTACAAGTCTGCCGATCGTCAACATAAAGAGCTGCTGATTGAGCTGGAAAGTGTCCAGCAAGGCTCAGTGCTTGAACAGGCACGTGACCATGTCTCTTCTCTTGAAGCTGAAGTCGAAGAACTCAAGTCTCAGTGTTCTTCCATTGACGAGGAGATTGCTTCACTGGAAGAAAAGATTATGGAGACTGGAGGTCTGAAGCTGCGAATGCAAAAGTCCAAGGTCGACGGTCTTGTCCAGAAGATTGAAATTGTGCAGGGCAAGATGAAGACTGGCAATAAAGACCGGTCCAAGGCTCAGCATAATGTTACCAAGCAGCAACGGGTGATTACCGAGTCCCAAAAGGAGCTCCAGTCGTTCCAGGAGGAATGTGCTCCCTTTCAGTCCAAGTTTGATGCTCTGGAACAAAAAGTGGCAGAGTGTGAAACTGAGTCTGAAGAAGCGACAAAGACCATGTACGAGCAGGAGGAGCGGGTTTCGGCGATGAGAAATGAGCTGCAGGAAAAACAGGCTGAGATTTCCGAACTTCGAAAGGCTGAAGTCGAGCTCAAGAACTCTTTGCTTCAACACAAGACCAAGGTCGAGGAGGAAGGCGTCAAGAAGGCTCAGTGGGTGAAACGACTCCAGGGACTCAAAATCCATAACATTGGCGAAATGTGTGGACAGCCAGATGAGCCAGAGGAGACGTCTTCTCCCTTGGTGGAGTACTCGGAAGACGAGCTGGAAGGAAACAGTATCTCCGAGCTCAAGGAGGAGATTGTGGGGCTGGAAAACTCGGTGGAAGGCATTGATATTGATTTTGCTATTTTGGAAGAGTACGCTCGACGGGCACGTGACTTTGAGACTCGTCGGCAGGCTCTTAACGAGGCTGTCGAGGAGCGAGAACAGTCGTCCAAGCGGCTGGAAGATCTCAAGTCCAAACGCCTGTCTGAATTCATGTCCGGTTTCAACGCCATTTCCATGAAACTCAAGGAAATGTACCAGATGATTACCATGGGTGGAAACGCCGAGCTGGAACTTGTGGATTCTTTGGACCCTTTTTCTGAAGGTATTTTGTTCTCTGTCATGCCTCCCAAAAAGTCATGGAGAAACATTTCCAACCTGTCTGGTGGAGAAAAGACTCTTTCTTCGTTGGCTCTTGTGTTTGCTCTTCATCATTACAAACCTACACCTCTTTACGTGATGGACGAGATTGATGCTGCCCTGGATTTCAGAAACGTGTCTATTGTGGCAAACTACATCAAGGAACGAACCAAGAATGCCCAGTTTATTGTTATTTCACTGCGAAACAACATGTTTGAACTTGCCCAGCGACTGGTGGGTATTTTCAAGGTCAATAACATGACCAAGAGTGTGACCATCAAGAACGTGGAAGCCGTGGAAGCTGCTGCTGCTGCTGCTGCGGCCGCCAAAATCCCTCCAATGACTCCAGGACCAGGAGGACGGGGAGTTCCCATGACTCCTGGACTCCATAGAACGCCAGGAAGAACCCCGGGTCATATGAGAGGTCCTCCTCCGTCGTTTGGAGGGGGCATGGGAGTTTCTTCGACACCTAGAGTTCCTCAGACTCCGAGACCGCCTAAGGTGAATCAGGCCGGTTTCGTTGAGGGTTAGCCGAAGACCAGGCGTAAGCCTGGGCTGAGGTGAGGTGGAGGCTGTTAGTCTAGATGGAGGGTCTAAGAGTTATTGGTCTTGGAGTCGTCGAGAAGGAGACTAGTAACGGCTCGGAGACTAGTACGGGGAGAAGGAGGCTCCGTCTAGAGCTAGCTGAGCCTAAAGGACTGGAGAGACTAGTGATGACTAGGCCAGGCTAAGGAAGAGTCTAAGAAAGGCTAGAAGGACTGTTATGAATATTTATGGAATGTATTATAGTATGAGATGTGGAAGAGAGGGTGGAGTATAGTAGAAGAAGAAAGGAGTAGGGGAAGAACTTCTTGTATTAAAAAGAAGAGTAGACACCAGGAGAAGAACTAACACTAGCCGTTCAAATCGTCCTTATGGAACTCATTTCTATCTTTTCTTTGTTGTATAGAGTCAGGACTTGGACCACCCTGGTGAGAACAGAAGTATGAAGACTCAGGTAAACAGTCATTACTAGCAAAAAGCAATAAATAGCACCAAATAGACAGTCAGCAACTTGATTAGCCCCTAAATATACCCGTCTTCCCTTGAGAATCTCTACATACTCGTAGATTGAGTGCTTCAGTTCTAGCCTCTCTACATTACGTGCCCAAACGACAGAGGGAACATTAGTACAGTAGAGGAGAAAATGTATGGAATTGACGGCTTGAAAAAAGGTGGATTTGACCATGCTGACTATATAAACATTCAGATCCTCTTTGTTGCTCTTCATTAGCGCTTCTTTTGCTTCATTGAGTGAGTTACCTTGAGTAGTCATAGCTCTATAGTAGAGAGACCACGACTAAGCCTTTGAGCAGAAAATCGACAGTGAGATAGAAAGCTGGTGACGTCAAATACAGTCAATTGTAAACTAATGACTGCTTTTGTGTCTCCTAATCTACTTTTCTTTCTTGTTTTTTCGGTCATCGGAGCATCAGGGGTTGAGAGATGAAAACCGTCACGGAGACAAGTCAATTATTGGCGAATAAAAGTTGAAATCAAGTAAAAAAAGGAGTCAGAGACTTTTACCAGACTGAAAAGATACGACCAACAACTTTTGGGTGCAGTTTTTCTTGTATTAGGGCTAAACAAATCTCTGTTTTGTATCACGGATAGAGAGACAGAAATACTAGTGTGCAGTAACTCGATAAATAGAGCAAAATAACTTGAAACGAAGATAAATTGATGGTTTATGACGGTATTTACAGCCCAAACTTGATTGTTGACAGCTTTTTGAAGTCGTTTCGCTTCTATTTATCATATATCTACCATCACTTCTTCCCACATGAGCATTACGAGTGTAGTGACAAATTGTAGCGTTGGAATAAAAAAGAAAAAACCCGTATGATGATGTTAGTTACATACGTCTCAGCTCACCAAGTTGAAAGGGAGTGAAAGTCTTCATTCTACCGCAGTAAAAACTTCATCCATGTTTGCAAGTTGACTTATAGCATTATAAAGATTTAAGACCTCTCCAACAAATATTCTCGTACTCGTAGTTTGAGAACCAGTGTGTTACAACGTTGTACATTTAAAGAGTAAGATACTGGCACCTTAAACGGTTGACGTATACATATATGAACTTGCCTTATAAAGTAAATGGAGTTTCAATTAGTACAGTGAGCTACAACCATTGTTCTACGAGTAAAGATTAGGCTAGAAGTGAAGCTCCTGGTAGAGTATGTTGAAAACAATGAAGGATATTGCACCACACCACAGAACAGTTAGTTCCGAGGTGGACACTTGTAGACCTCGTTTCATGTCTCAACTATCTCATACTAGCCTACATCCAGTACTTGCTCAGCTTCCCTTTCCTGATATAAGGTGGACTCAAAAGTACCGTACTGGTACCTTACTGGTACAACACTTTACTCTCTTCTTCCCCCTTCTTCCTCCCCCACACCACTCACACAACCTCTCCACTTCCAAAGCGGCGGACGCAATCATGTTCTGTCTCCAACACGGCCGGAGTGGAGGGGGAGTGTGAATGGTGTCAAGCGAGGAACAGGGGGGAAAAGAAGTGCACAATCCAAGTTTTGGTTGAGCCACAACACAAACACAATTTTAAGGTGACATGGGGATCGTCACAGATTAAGAGTCTTTTTGGAAATGGCAGGTTACTCAGTCCAAGAGATCTAGGCCAGCAGACATCAAGATACTTCTTAGTCACAACTTATCCTTACCTCAGACATCTGCCACTACGTTCACACCCCATATGAATAGTCATGTGGTGGTGATGAACGGTTGAAGCAAAGGTATTGTACGAGTATGATCAAAGTCAATAGGAGTTACCGGCCATACCATTGAGCTCTGCTGGATGTGGAGTAGAAGTCTCGAACGAGTATGGACGTATCCACCTCAAGGTACATATTCATTTCATGGCCGTACACTCATAACTCTCGTCTTTGTTACGACTACATCTGTGGATCTTTGGCGAAACCTCCATCCAACCGAAAGGTGTCTTCATTAGAGTACGGAGATTCCATTTTCTACACTGCAAGCTTCCCCTCTGAGACAAGGCGGACATTATGGTGGACATTATGACGTACAACAATGCCCTGAGATGAACGTGAGATGAACGTGAGATGAGACATTCAGGCCGTGGTGTTCTAATTCAGGTTTGTAGGAGAAAATCAATGTTTTTAGTTGATCGAATATTTTTCTTTTTCCAACAGTTTTTTTTCTTCTTTCTTCTCTACTTCAGTTATCGTCCGTTCGTCCAGCATGCAGGGCAGAAGCTGATGAACAGGGGGTAACAAGAAAAAGTGCATCGATTAAAAAAAACCATGACTAAAACCGTCATACAGTACGGAGTAGAACAGTAGAGCGATCCTAGCGATAGAGCGATCCTAAGCGATATCGCTGTTAGATCGAAAGAACCAAAAATGGGTGAAACAAGAGGGGCTAAAAAGTTTTCATCGCCAAAAAGTTCGGTGTCTAAAAACCGATCGGTTACTTAGAGTGTAAAGAAAAAGACTTTACCAGTGTTAAAAATGTAGAGGTCCAAATGTAGCCCCAAATGTACCCCCAAAAATGGCCAAAAACTCGTTGGAATGACTAACAAACCCCACTCAACGAACCTGCTACTCCCACCCTCTTATCTCCACTCTTATCTCCTCGACATCTCCACTTTTGCGGCGTAGCTGTGCCCTGTAGAGCTGCACTTACCCCACATCCATGTTGAGTTTGAGATGAGGCGGAGGAGGAGGAGGTGGAACAGAGGTGGATACAATGGGTGGAAATCGAGTAGTAAAATGAAAAGTAAAGAGGTAGGATTGCTTATTCAGTGTGGTTGAATCACGTGACTGATTTATTCGGTTGTATTCCGCCTACTATGTCTAAAAATAGATTTCCTTCTCCACTATCTCCCTCCTCTCCACCCTCCACCTAGGGTACATCCGTTTACCGTAAGTGCGTGTCCAAAAGCATCCATCTCATCAATGTTTAAAAAAATGTTAAAAGTTGATTTTCGCGAATTTGGTTTTATTGCGGCTTTCCAACCAGGCACGTACCCCTTCTTTCTTTTCTTCTTTTCTTCTTTTCTTCTTTTCTTCTTTTTTCCATTTCCGTCTTTTTCTGTTGTATTGTCTTTTTGTTACATTTTCTTGTTTTTCTTCGCTGTTGTGCCCGTTCCTGTTGCCTTAGTCGGACCGAACAACGGAAAACGGACTTAAAAACGCACACGCCTCCCCACGATAACTGTGCATGTGGGGGACCACCTTTGGCAGACGATGAGACAAGTGGGTCGGTAAAAGCAGACAAGAAAACACTGGACAACAAGAAAAAAAAATACGAACAAGAGCGAACAAAACGAAAACACCAGCCACCTGAAAATACATACACTTGTATCGAGTTGTTCAAATTTCCGTACTTCCACCTGTCGGCCCGAGTGTTGAAAAATATCTTTGGAATTGAGAGATCGAAATACGAGTTATTATCGCCAATCGGTATTGTGTACAATTGTGGACTAAAAAAATGACCGACAATGTATAATTCAACAGTCGGAGGTATGCGTTACAGCTATAGCTTTTTTTTTTTCTCATACAATTCCATTCATAGCACTTGAAGCATAGCAGACCCTTTCCTGTGGCAACTCTGAAGTGCCCTTACCTTACATTTTCGTTACACTCTTACATCTTACATCTTACATCTTACATGACTTGATAGGCGCTCATCGTTGGACAATGACGCACTCGGAACTTGCTGAAATGCCGGCAGGTTTCAAATGCCGCGGTGCAAACAGATGAGCACGAAGAATAGTCATAATACAGAAGGTCCTTTTTTTGTCGTTTTCTTGTCATAGGTTCAGGGTCTTTCCTATACTATAGCACTACAAGCATAGTTAACTCGTACCTCTACGGTTATTTCCCCCGGATGTTTGTAAATCGTCCGATTCTTTTTCGACGTTTTTTCAATATTATTTACTCACGAGCTCACCACACACTCACACGCACTTATTGTACACACACACACAATTGCCACCTTTTTTATTTTTTCAAGATCCGTTTTTTGTCTTCCTTTTATTTGTTTGTCTTGTTTGCTTCTCTCATTTTTACCCAAGACAGAATCCGCTCCAAGCCACAGCCCAGGACAAAGCTTTCTTTTGCCCTGACAAAGAGCTCTTCTTGCCTCGACAAAGACCCCGTACGCACCGCTGCACGGGGGTCCTGTGACTGCACCCTCCTGCACTATTTACGCAGTTGTGGAATCAATACAACTGGCGCAGAACTGGCGCAGAACCAGCTACCAGTGCTCTACATTGCTATCTATCATAGTGGTGCCACGTCGTATACCCCTACTTGATAGTCTTTTCAAGGTATAGTCTGTATGTGTAGCTTTAGCCTGTAGGTATAGCTGGGTTAGGTCTCGGATCACCGGAGATTTTAAATTTGAAATCTGGGGAAGCAAAGGCAGAAGGCAAACCCAATGGGAAGTAAGACAGAAGAAAAGTAGAGCAGAACAGAGCGGCAGAATCTGAGAAAAAGAAAAAGAAAAGAGCAGAAAGCACAACAGCTTTGTTTGTTCGTTTGTTCTTTTGTTCTCCCCCTTCTGACTCGTCTTTTGGCGCCCGATTTAGCCTGGAGACCGCAGTTGAACACGTAAAGAAGACAGCGGAGATGTACGGAAGGGGGGAGGAGTTAAGGAGGGTGGAAACGGATGAAGAAAAAAGGCGGTTCTGGAAAAAAAATTTGAAAAAAGGAAACCAACAGTTAAACCAGCGTATTAGTCATCTAAACGACTTTCTGATGACTAACACGTCACTCTTGACAATCACAATCACATTCGTTAGTCCGCCATCTCCCCTTAGGCTAAACCTGCCATATTCAAAAGTAAGCTTCTCACGACGTCATCCTCAGACAAAGACCGGACTGAGGTCAAGCGACAAACGACAAGACGAAAAGAAAAGGACGAAAAGAATTATTGGACACTGCTCTATCGGCGGGGTATTAGCCACAGCCACTAGCGAGTCCCAAGCACGATTATTATGGTGCGATGTAACGGGAGACACGGGTAGTGTGGGAAAGGTATTTTTTAAAAAAATATATAATTTTTTTTTGTTGGTTTTCTCATATTTCCATAATTTCCCAGATTTTCCTTTAATTTTTCTTTCTTTTTTCTCTCCCCCTCTTGTCTCACGGAGCGGGCTTTCCGATCGGAATTAAGCAAAGAGCGATGTGTATCGTTTGAGTATCGTTTCTGGAACTGTGGCTAATGTGGCTCCCGAAGCAAAGAAAGGGGTTCTGATTGGCTGCAAATTGTGGGGTAGATGTTATCGCCATACAGATCTGCAAGTCTGGTCGTGTGCAAAAAGATACAGGTCATGTCGTTTGGTTTGGTTTGGTTTGGTTTGGTTTTTCTTTTGGGTCTGGTTCTGACCTTTTTCTTTTTCGTTTTCTTTTTCGTCGTTTCTCACCATTGATAATTCATAGTCACACACTAACGCACGTCATGAAGAGTTGACGGATATGGAGGGGCAGAGAAGCATGGCGGTAGGAGTGGTTCCTGGCAGTTGCAGTAGTTGTCGTAGTTTTCCTTCATTTCTTCATCACATCATCTGTCGTGTCTCTATGTCTTTACCAGCCACTGGTGCGGCTAACTTGGTCTGTCCCCTAACCCCCATGTGCCCCACAGATTGACATTGCATGGTCCAGACAAGGAGATAAAGAAAAGAGGGTTTGTTGACCCCAGGAAAAAGCGGGTGCCCAAAAGCTAGTTTGGGTGGCAGCGGCTTTCATTTAAATACCTCCGCGGTCACAGGGGGACCTTACTACAAATTGCCGATTGAAACTTGACCTCCAACCTCACGACCGGATTTCTCACGACCATTTTTACTAACCACTAACGACACTAACGACACTAACACAACCACCACCACCAACACAAACACAACCAACACGAACACTTACTCACTTTCGACTAGCTCAACAAAATGCCTGACGGAGCTCAAGCTTGGTGAGTAGATGGAGGAACTGGCAGAGAAGTGGCGGCGAAGATGGCAAGGGCGTTTTTGGCGTTACTGAGCGGTTCAAGGCGAATATGGAGACAGGACACGTGGTGGTATTTATGTTGGACTTGTAGACTGGTTGAGTGCATGTCGCGTGCAGTATGACAACTGGTGATGTGGTTGAGATGGAATGTTGACAGTGCTAGAGAGAGATTATGCATGTCTTTAAAGCAGAATACGCACTTTACGAGAATAAGGTGATGTGGTTAGAGATGGAAATGTACATCAGCTAAAGACTGGCTCAGCACTTTGCCTAAAGATGGGAAATGCACACTCAACTAAGTTACCTCAACTATACTCACCAGACACACTTGGCCACATACACACCACTCTTCCTCTCCACGACTCCACACTCAAAGACCACACAAGATGAACATACAGGGCTGAAATGACAGTAGCTAAGTAGACGAAGAATTTTGGTTCTTCTGTCTGACAGCTATTGTCCATATTTTGTTCTTATGACTTGTCTGCTCTATTTCACAGGGTATGTCGTGACATGGACTTTGTGTTTCTGTCCACATCTTCACTGCCTACGTGGCCTGTCGTTGACCACTTCTCATTCCTGTGACTTAATGTCACTCAAGACCTACGGCCTTTCGTTCCGTGTGTCGTTGTCCGCTCGGACCTTCGGCCCTCGTTTCCTTACTAACCCAGGAAAATAATCAAAACCCCCGGATCTCACACAGACCGAATCGCACAAGCCTGCGACCGGTGCCGGTCCAAGAAAATCAAATGTGACGGAAAACGACCCCACTGCTCACACTGTGTCAGCGTAGGCTTCGAGTGCAAAACCTCGGACAAGCTCACCCGACGAGCCTTCCCCAGAGGATACACCGAGGCTCTGGAGGACAGAATCAGACAGCTGGAGGCCGAGAACAACAAGCTGCTGGGTATTCTGGACCTCAAGGACGAGCAGATGGAGATGATCAACCGAGTCTCCAGTGTCATGGACAGAAAGGGCTCCACTTCAAGTGCCTCTCCCACTCCTACCCCGGAAAAGAGCACTACCAAGACAGTCACTGCCAAAACTACACAGTCAGGAACCGCCTCGCCAGTATCGCCGACTTCAGCCACTTCAGATGACGACTGTGAGCCCTATACTGTACGACAGGCCAAGGTGATTTCTTCAGACGGCTCTTTCCGAGGCGCGTCTGCTGGAGGGGCCTTTCTCAAGGTGTTGTCGGACCGTTTCCGGCCAAAGAACCCCAAGGTGGTGCCTCTGATTCAGCAGCTCTTCACCAACCTGTCGAGGTCCTCTGATTACGACAGATACACTGACGCTACTGCTCCTACCAAACGGATTGCTTTCGTTGAGGCCCAGTCGACCCTTTCGTTCCTCAACCAGCTCTACATTCCTCCCATGGTGATTACAGACCGTCTCGTGAGCACCTACTTTTCCGAGTGGCACGTCATGTTCCCAGTTCTGGACCACTGCCAGTTTCTGGCTGATTACCGCCTCTTCAACGAGCTGATGGCCGCTTCTTCCATGGACAAGACCCCTGCCTCGTTCCGACGCCATGAACAAAACTACGCTGCCAAAATGTCCGTCGACATCAAGTACTTTGCCACCACTCTTTTGCTGGTCTGTTCTTTGGCTGCTCACTTTATTGCTCCCCAGATTGCAGATGTGGTTTCTATTCCCGAGCTCGAGCGAAACTGGCGGTCGCTGCTGGAGATGCCTCATGTGATTCTCCCCCTGGCTTCTACCACTGCCTCTACTCGTCTTTTGGCTGCCTACAATCTGGCTCTCACTTACTCCCTTCACGTGAACGCCATTGATGATATTTGGAAGTACCGATCGCTTGTTTCTGCCTCATGTCACCGAATGGGTCTCAACCGGTGCCAGGACGGTCTGCGGTACGAGAACGGCACTGCCCTCACTCCCTACGACCAGGAGATCCGCCAGCGGCTCTTTTGGGTGTCGTACATCCAGGACACCTTTGTTGCCTCCTTCATGGGCACCAACCAGAGCTTTATTCTGGAGGAGGTCAAGTGTGGACTGCCCTCTGTGGACGACGAGGGACTGCAGCACCTGAGAGACAGCGACTCTTCTGACTCTGAGGACGCCAAGAATACCCCTCAGTGTTTCCGGGCCATGATCTCGTTTTCGCAGGTGCTCTCCGAGGTCATTTCTGCTCTCTACACCCTGTCCAAGACCTCTCAGTCCTACAAGGTGATCATCGAGCTGGAAAACAAGCTGCAAAAGTGGCACCGCGAGCTCCCCAGCGACCTCAAGTTTGAGTTTGCCAACGGCATGCCGGTGCCCACATGTGGCGGCGTGCATCAAAAGTCGCCTCTGCTGTACCTCATGTACAATTATGCCAAGATTCTGATCCACCTGCCCGCGCTGTGCGGTGAGTCACGCAACAACACGACCCAGAACGCCGCCTCCATCGCCGTCATCCAGTCGGCCAAGAGCTACGTGCAGGTGAGCAACTACCTGCGGGTGCGAAACGTGCTCCCCACGCTGTGTCTCAACCCGTCCGGTGTGTCCGCACAGCTCATGCTGGTCATTCTGTACGGATCAGTCGACTATTCAAAGGGGGGAAGCCTGCTGCAGGAGGTGCGGCAAATGGTGCCGCAGTGCATTGAGGGTCTCAACTCGGACATGAAGCTGCAGATTCCCGGCAGCATCAATTTGGACAGTTATGACTTGTTGGAGGAGATTTCCACCATTATTTTGGCCTTCCCTGCGCGAAAGAAATCGACCAATGAGGTGAAGCGACGGGGTAGCCGGGTGGTGGATGCTACGAATGAGAAGATCCCCATTGCTACAAACGCCGTTTCCGCGGCTCCCATGCCTATCCCTGTCAAGGAGGAGTCCCTTTTCAAGGATGAGAATCTGTTCAACGACATTCATGTCAAGATTGAAAACTCGCCTCCTGAGCCCCATGACTCGCTGGAGCATTTCCTCGGCACCAACGCCATGGTGACTCCTGCGCACACGGCCTCTGCTCCTTCGTCTACTAACGGCGAGGACGATTTCAAGGCCACCACCACGTTCAGCCAGGCCAGTTCTGCGTGTGGACAGCTGGAGCAGACTCGGGAGTCGTGGGATGTGATAGACGACTCGTTCAAGAGCCTGATGATGCCCAGCGTGTCGACTGGCGGAGCAGCCAACTGCAACATGCGTTCTCTCAGTGTCGGTAACCACAGTATGGCTCTGGATTACACCCATAACAACAACAACAATCAGGGCCACCATCCACACAATCAGCATCACCACCAGCAGCATCACAACAGTATCCCTGCTGACTTGTTTGCGCCTCTGCATCCCCAGCAGTTGACGGCCACAGGGTTCACGGACATTGACAAGGTGCGTCCCTCTGCGGGAGACAATTTTGACTGGGGAGTCAACGGAATCCTTGACTGGGATTGGAAGTAGGGTGATTGTACATATGTGCATGTTTATTTATTTAATTTTATTGTTTACTAGTGACAGGAGGGAAATGTATGGAGGTAGAGATGGAAGTGTATGACGGAGTAAGGAGATGAACTGCAGCAGAATGACCGAACGAGTATGACAGAAAGTAGATGAAAGAGTATGATGGTAAAGGTAAGAATATGACGAGTTTGTATGGAAGTGGTGAGTGGTACGATTTCTGAGAGATGTATATAATGACGTAATTATTCTTCCTTCAACTCTACCACACAGTATGTCTCTTTCAATCATTTTCTCATGCCCCCATCCATCCCGTCTATCACCGCTGACAATCTCTACGACCACTTTTTATCCACCTTTCAAAAAGTGATGGAACGACTCTCTTTACCTCCTCCAGCAGACTACGAAGGCAGCTGTTTCATATGTGGAGACAGTCTTCAGGCTCCTCCTTCTTACACGACCGTTTCTAAAGGCAGTCGTTTCAACCACTGTGTTACTCCTGAACCGATTATTCAGCTTCCCAACTGTGGTCATTATTTCCATCATAACTGTTTTGATGTTGACCAGCACGTTTCTTGTCCGTTATGCCATTCTCCATATATCGTTCTTCGCACTTGTCAAGGTGCAGGGTTATGGGTCTACCAGTGTCCTCCTCGGTTCATGAAGTGGCTTGATTTTTGGGCTATGGTACTTGAGAGAAAAGAGAGAGTGTCGAGTTGTTCTCCATGGAGATTATTGGCGAAGATGAGGTTCAAACAAGTGCATTTTTTTATGCCAGAACAGGAGGTCGAAAGGTACCGGTACATGAAGGTTATGGAGGAGAGGAGGGAGCAGCAGAGATTATTACAGGAGAGGGAGGAGGAGAGAATTATGGAGGAAAAAGAAGAAGAAGAAGAAGAGAATATCATAAAGGAGAAAAAAGGAGGACACTAGTGAAGCCAGAAGGTCACAGAAGTGTCCCATATTTATTTATTATTTATTTGTTAGTTAATTGATTGTTTGATGCCATAGAGTAAAGTGGAGCCATGCTATAGGACCTAAGAGAACAGTAGAAGAGTAAAAAACCGAGCTATGTGCTTCAGATGAGCGGTTTTATGGGGTTGAAGATGTTTGGACAGCCTTTATTCTTTTTTTGGTCACTTTATGGAGCCTTGTTGTGGAGCATAGGCGACTAATAAATCATGGGCGGGTATAACTCGACAAAGGAGATCAAAAGATGGAATGAAGAGAAACGAGATACATTTGCTGTTATTCATGACTACTGGTAAGTGTTTGAGAGCTATCTGAGCAGAATTGCTCAAGCTCTACTCTCTCCTTTCAGCATCCTAAGTGTGGAGACATCAACTGAGGAGGGTAGTGGTATCTCCAATAGTTTGTTAGACAACATGTGTTTTTAAGTGCAGATTCGTAATAAGCAAATGTATGGCTACACAATGGTGTATTTCTTGCAGCTCCACTGTGCCTGGATGGCTGAAAATGTTCCTCTGAACTAGAAGATACTGTCAAGCAACTGTTCACGAGGTTGATCTGAAATGTATGGCAGAAAGACACCGTGGAATACTCACCAATATACTACAATATGCTGTCTAGAATCAACCCAGATAAGAAATGGTATCCCTGAAAAACCAAGTCTTCTGACTTGGCTTCTATTACTCTAGCCATCTCTATCAAGGAGGAGGTAGTCAACAACACATCATATAGCAGAGATAACAGAGACATGATGATGAAAAGTTTGCATTTGATATCTAGTACAAGTAGCCGTAAGGAGCCCACATTCAAAAAATTAGCTAAAAAACACCCATATTTCCCCCAGTAAGTCGCCCCCTCTCTCTCCCTCCCCTCCCAACTAAGTCCCAACTACCTCCCAACTAAACCCTCCCTCTTTACTCCACCCAAGAGCTCCCAATCTACACGCTCGACACGAAAAATGAGCCTCAACTTGAAGTCGAGTTCCAGTCTAAAAGACAGCCGCAAAATTCGAACCTAAGAAGTCAGGTCCGAGATTTGACCGTAGAGGTAAATTGTCACGTGACCCAGCAAAGAAGCAAAATACTAGCTGATAGAGTGCTCCTAGAGCTATAAAACCGGTACCAAAAGAAAGCCCTCATCCGGACCAACGAGATGGTACCACTTTTATTCCTCCACCTCTACTCCTTCATCTTAGATCATGGGTATTACTATTCCGTAGGGAAGTCATACCCCCCCAACTCCCCTGAAAAACCTGCCACAAGAAAAATACCGCCTATAACCGTTTCCTCCGTCTTCCGATAACTCAACGGAACTGGCAAACAACCTCTAACCCTCCTAGTTGGCCCAACAAAATGACCTCCCCATCCCTCATGTTTTCTCCCTCCCATGACTCAATTGAGTCACGCAACTCTATTCTTCATCCCAAACCTGTCTTGACAAATCTACACTGTTGGTGAAAAATCTCGTTCTTACATTTGCATCATTATCGTCCGTGAGCGCTGTTCAAAATGAGTGAAAACCTGGCGTTGATTTCTTTGTTGGTGAGTGAGAGAGGGGGAGGTTACTTGGCTCTGATTGGTTGGTTGGTGGTACAGTGACAGGTGCTTACTAAGACACACTGGGAGGCCCTGATTGATGTTTTTTGGTTGCCCTTTTCCCCCCCATTTTATTAACCCAGTCCGGAGGAATTGCGGGAACATGTACGGATCTCTGTTTCTTTCCCATTGATACTTTGAAAACCCGTTTACAGGCTAAAGGAGGCTTTTTTGTCAATGGAGGATGGCATGGAGTGTACCGAGGAGTGGGCTCAGCTATAGTTGCTTCAGCACCCGGAGCATCGCTGTTTTTTCTCACCTACGAGTACACCAAGACTCACCTGACTCCCCACGTTCGAGCTCTTATTCTCAACGATGATATGGCCCAAGGAGTCACCCACATGATTGGAGCTTCTTTAGGAGAAGTGGCTGCTTGTATGGTTCGAGTCCCCTCTGAAGTGATCAAACAACGAGCTCAAACGGGCCATTACAAGTCGTCTATGGATGCCCTGAAATCGATTCTCAACAATTCCAGTGGAGAAGGTGTTCTTCGAGGTCTTTATAGAGGATATGCCACCACTATTGTTCGAGAAATCCCCTTCACCATGATCCAGTTCCCCTTGTACGAATTTTTGAAGAAAAAGTGGGCTAGAGCCACTAATCGAGACGTGGTCACTTCCAAGGAGGCTGCTGTTTGTGGATCTTTCTCTGGAGGAGTGGCTGCTGCTCTTACTACCCCCCTAGATGTGATTAAGACCCGTCTTATGCTTCATAAGCAGCGCCAGTCGTTTTTCCAGACGTACCAGCAAATTGTACAGACTGAGGGTTATGGGGCTCTGTTGAAGGGAATTGGACCTCGAACCATGTGGATTTCTGCTGGAGGAGCGATTTTCCTCGGTGTTTACGAGACTGCTAAGAAGTCACTCACTGCAGTCCTAGATAAGCCTAAGCTGGAGTAGAGAGGAGGAGAGATGGTGTTATGATTGATGATTGTAAAGTAATGAATTATGACTGACAAGACATAGGTGGATGAGTGATACCGGTAGAGATACCTGATATACAAAGATAGAGAGGATACCATGAAAAGTGAAGCAAGATAGGACTATGTGCCATCTAAAAAAGTCACCGGGAGATCTCCGGAAGTTTTATGATTTGACAGGTGTTTGCTGGTTCTAAGTTGGAAATGATCTAACCATTGTGTTATTGCACCTTTAAAGAAGACTCTAAGGGTCAAGAGTGTTGTCTACAGACTTGTCCATATATGAAGACCTTATTGACATGATAGTGTGTTAGGCTAAAGTGAGTATATATATGGTGCTTGGGTGGCACTGGAACACCCTCACAGCTTTCGAGTGAAGCGTATAAGGCTATCATGTTCAACCCAAGGGTCATCATGCCCTAAGATTGAAGAAGTCAAGACAATCAATACCTAGAGAGGAAAGGGCAGAGAGTTATCCATACCATTAGGGTACTCGATGCCATAGATATTGGGGTGCAGAATCACCCACAAACATGATTTTGAGGCTCTCTAGTATTACATTTCTCGACTGTCAGCTATCATTCTATACACAGCTCCATTGCTACGATTTTCTTAGATAGCCAGTGAAGAATCGTACCATTGAGTGTGAAGAGCTCTTAAGTGTTGCAGTAACCTCTTTTGTCTTTGCAGCTCGTTAGAGCTTAGGAAGACAACCAAGAGACATCAGAGGACATGTTATCCGGGACGATCAAAGCCAAGAAAGAAATATAATACCGGTACCGGGTAGTGGGCGTTGTCACTGGATCAGGTTGGATAAGACCTCTTAATTGAAAGCCGGCTAGCTAGTACTTGTATGAGAGTCTCTGTAGAGATCACACCTCTGGTTGAAGTTAGGCTATTCAAAGTGACCATACAGGGTTGCTCGCATAATGATTTAGGCCCAAGCTCACACTTTGAGGACAACGGAAATGCCACATTGGAATAACGAAACAAAACCTGTCCAGTTATCAATTCAAGTATCTATATGGAATGAGTCAAACAACCCATCTTAACGACCGCCACATTAATATCTCCGCCAAATTACTATCTCTGGGACTCGTTGAGGCCACCTGGTAGACTCCCTTTTCCGACTTCAGCCTCATCATACAGTATCGTACTGTACAGGTCTCGTTCTTGTAGCCAGGGGTTAACCTAGTCTGTGTGTTTGGTTGTAGGGTACCCGGTGATCTGTCCTCTTGGTAGGGTGACCCCTTCCTTCTTATAACCTTTGGTGCTGATGAGGACTATGACTGGTCATATGGCTACCTACAACAGAGAGACTCTACTGAAAGATGGTAAGACACGACACTGCCATGCAATTGAAGAAAAAGGAGGTAAGAGGTCTAGCCAGTCGAAAGAGCTACTGGTATTGTAATGAGTGGTTTTTGAGTGACTTTTTTATATTTTTAGGGGAAACCAGTTGGGTTGCTCCATTCTCAACCCACCAAGATGACCTCTCAAGTTAAGCATAGCCATGACAGATTTTTTGAGGCCATCTTGGTACGTCTCCATTTCACTCAATTGGTGAAGTATCGACAAGCTACCCACTCAATTGACTCTGGGGGGCATTCCTTAACCACCCACAAATGTCCGAAGACTTGAAAATCACGTTTTACCCCAGTTTTGTTCACTCTTGGTAACACTTTTTTTTGCCCCCCTCCCACTCCCCTCCCACTGGTCATGTTTATCCTTTTATTATTTCCTTCTTTGACTTGTCACAACTGGCATCAGAGAAAATGAACGAGACTTAAAGAAATTCTACCAAAATTCCACAAAAAATGAGAAAAAACGGAAAAAAACACTCAAAACACCACAACTAACTACAACCATCACCATACCCCCTTCTACATCTCCACAATGATACCCCTCCCTCCTTCACACCCCTTCATTCACCCCTACACATCAATCTGACTACCCTACTTGACCATCCACATTTTCTCACTATTTAACCGTAGAAAATTTCCTTTCTTCCCTCCACAAGTCCAACATGCCCTTCCCGCTGTTCATATTACACCAGATCCTCCATTTACTCAACTGTGGGGACTTGCTGGCTGTCTACCACGTCTGTCAAGCTTGGAGAATTGCTTTAACTCCTGACCACCTGAGAAGTGCACTTATCAACAGCAATATGCTGTGGTACGATGCTGTTCAAACCAATGATCACATGGTGCATCAATATTTCCGAATTCAGTGTATTCGAGACCGGCTTCATATCGTTGAACGCAACCCTTACCCTGAAGAGTCGTCCAAAGTGACCCATATCGAGTCCTTCGATAACGAATTGATGCCTGGAGACTTTGTTCAAATTGGGAGACTTTACCCAAAAGAAGGTCCCTTCCTTTACAGTCACAATTTCAAACAAAAACTCCAAGTGATTCATTTTCAATGTTCTTTGACTAGTGGCATGAAAGTCATGTTTTTTGAAAACCCAGACGAACCGGAAAGAAACCAGGAATTGGAGCTGAAACGAGCCAGACAGCATCCTCTCACTTACAGATACCGACGAGGTCATTTGGTGAGTCGATATGGAGACGTTATGCCGGCTACAATGGCAGATACAGAATGGACCTCCAATCAGAGTGTTTTGGCAGTTGTTCAAGAGGATATCCCACCAATCAAACTGATGATAACGTACTCACAACACGAGTTTTACAGTCATTTTCTTGACTCTTACCATAAACCTCATTCTTTCAAATTGTTCTCTTTTGGAAAGGCTGTTATTCTCAGATTTGTTGATGGACCTATTGAGAAGTTTGAGTACTTTTACAGGAGGGTGAGTCGGGTTATTTTTAAGCGACATCACTTCAAAAACGCCGATTTGTCGTCTTTTTTTGTTTGGCATGGCTTCATCTGGGAAGTTCGTCGAATTGAAGAGCTGTCCATGATTGTTATTGAGACTATTGAACCGTCCAATGAACAAAAGATTGTTCTTCCTTTGAACGTGAACGACACCAAAAGTTATACGGTCGTTCAGGACATTTATTTCCCTCACAACGTGCTTATTTACGGACATAATCGGGCCAATTTCTGGATCGACATGACTGATAAAACAGTCCATTATGTTCCTAACCTTGGAGAGACGGAAAAAGTACTCATGGGCACTATAAATGGCCAGGAACAAAGAGTGGCCTATGTGTTTGATGAAGGGTTCATTCGGGATGTGGGAGAGGTGCTGAAAAAGTACGGAAATGCGACTCTACAAGAGTTGGAGTGGAGATTCAATCAGAGACGTCAAGAGACAAGAAGAATAGAGAGTGACGAACATGCTAGGAGAGGTGATGCTTATCAAGCGGAGTATGAGGCGAGAAGACAGCGGGAGCAGGAGGAGCGGGAGCAGGAAGAGCAACAGGGGGATGGTGAAGAGGGGGACGGTGAGGGGGATGATGAAGAAGACGATGAAGATGAAGATATGAGTGATTGAGTGAGTGAAGAGAAGTGTGGTCGAGGTATAGTGTTCATAAGAGAATAAAAATGTTTGCTAGTGGAGAGTTGTAGGAACTGTATTGAATGAGTTATTACGTATCACCCTAATGTATGAGTGTCTTTAATGTAGTATGAGACACACTCCTTGAAGGTCCCATTATCTCAGCTAAGAAGGGTGTCAGGCACTGTACATGAAGAGGAAGTCATTAATCAATGATATGGAGGATTTTTTTTGTTTTACCTAGAGAATATTTCTCTCTTAAGACATCCTTCCTGGTAGTAAGGGTGTCTTAAGCTGTTGCCATTGTATCTAAGTTACTCATCTCTCAAAGTCATTATTGGAATGGAGTATCGATGGCCTCAATTCAATGCACATGAGTGACTACCAATGTTCCAAGTGATATTACATCAATGGCGTAAGAGTGGATCAGCAACAAGGGCTTCAATGTCCTACTTGTTACAGGGCACTGGTACATACTCCTACCGGTAGTATCAATCGTCGCCTTATTGTAGTGACCTTACACCGATTCCACTCTAGGATTAGGTAACACTGTAAAACCCAGTACCTGTGGAATCCTTGTCGGACCTTTGTTCTCTTTCTTCGATCTGCGAGTCTTTCGAGTACCTCCAAGTAGTGACTTCCCTTTTCGGTGTTATCATGCCAGCAGAGATTGTACGTGGGTATCAACTCAATGATTGCGTCGATGGCAATTTTTTATATGGTAGTCACCCTTACTCGTACATAGTTATATATTCGCACAAGAACTCGTACTGATGCTCCTACTGCATAGAAATGAACTGGCATGGACCACCCACTTACAAGTTCTTGTACAAATACAGTAAGATATCGCAGGAAGGCAGATCCATAAGGCAATCAGCCTCGGATTCGTTTTGTTTGATGTTTCTCGACGGAAAAACACTCCTCCATTTTTTTGGCCTCAGGCAGTTGATTTGGGGGTCTATAGACGGGGCCAGGTCTGCCATTTTCGAGGACACTTGACAAAAAAGAAACAAAAAGAGTGCGCAAAAGAAAGAGACCAAATCCAACGTTCATTTCGGGAAACACAGTGTTCAGTGTCCTCTTCTCCTCTGCTCCTTCCGTCGAGTGTGGTACAAGTATCCATACTCATTGGTCCTCAATAGTCTTTCACGGGTCCTACTTGTAATTGTATATGGTTCAAGTAACGATACAATTTGTTCGGAACGAGATCATTATCCATGTTCCACTTATGTCATTTGTATTGTCTCTTTCAAGTATTCTCATCACTTGTACTTTGCACCATACAGGTTATGCCAGATTGTTAGTACCGGTATCTAATGTATCAGCCTAAAAGTATGGATATTACAAGTACGGTCGATGTACAATTGATTTAATTGCATCTATGCATTTCTACGTTAATATATCCCCCCCTTCTTTTATTATGTGCCTTCTGGTAATGCCATTTACGCAATACACATCAGAGTCCTTGCGCCATGGTAGTATGATAGTATCAACAGCGCTAATGTCATTAAACGAATGCCAGTGTACGTAGTAATTCACAAGTGTATTAAATGCTGTTTGATGCCCTTCTCGTATATGTCCTCCACGCATGATACTCCCTTGAGGTAGTGTACTTCCTCCTCATGTCCTTGACCCAGTATCATACTTGAAGAACCAACATGGTTGTATTTAGCGCCATCGATCCAGTGCCAGCTCAATCTATGGCTCTTATACCATTCCTCTCAGATAATGTCCTCCGTGCATTGAGGTCCTCCATATTGATTTTCTTCATTTTGAACCCATGGAACCACACCAATGTCACTGTAACAATGCCAATGAAGTGAGTCAGGCAAATTTATCGGTGAGCGGGTACTTCATAAGAAAGATCTCCTAGAGTGAGACCTCCTTCAATGTATTGTTTGAGGTCCTTGTATTTTCCTCTGACATCCATCTTGGATTCACAGGTAAAGTAAGTGCTGGTTACCCCGTTTTTCACTCCCTACAAACCAACACCTTTCCTCCCACCTTTCTCTTCTTTGCATACTTGAGCACGAAATTTTCCGTCTTTGTACTTTTGTTTGCCTTGATTGGTTCAATAAACGGCGCAATTTCGTCCAATTCCCACCGTTCTTTGATCTGAAACAAACGTGCAAACCTCTCTTTGGGATCCTTGGGTAAATCGCTTTCACTCAGTTTATGAATCATAGTCTCACATAAAGCATATGATCCCTTGATGAGATCCAAAGTCACCATATCTTCATCAATAATCATGGGAATTGAATTTTTCCACATGATCATAAACTGCTCGATTCGAATAGGTTCTCCTAGCAAATGACGGCCGTTCCAGCTAATAATTCGCGTCAAATCGAGATTATAAGGCTCAATAGGAGTAGTAGCGAACATCTTCAAAACCGCACTAACTACAGTCTCAGAAGTATCGGAAATGATATCAGATTGACTGACAAGGTTCAATTTCTGCTTCTGAGAGCCCAAAGACGTCAGAATATCATCAATAGTCTCCTTAATAAGACCATCAGACAAAATACACGCCACTCCATCGACCTCAACTCCTCCAATTTGAGCCCAAACTTGATCAAATTGAACAGCAGACATACTGCTACGTGCCCGAAGGGAATCCAGGTCGTGTTTGGCGATATGCGACTCTCCCATAATGGTATCTCCATCATAACAGGGTAACTCGGAGGTGTCCAATTGAGGAGACTCACTTAGAGAACATTCCAAAATCGGCTGAGTAATACAAATACTCGCCAGTCCGTCGTCACGTGTTTCTACCAGATGTAGAGTATTACTTTGACTTCTTTGTTTGACATTCCAAGTGGTGTTTTTGTTGCAAAGAACGAGTTTGTCTTTACCTCTTAGAGTGAGAGAGTAGTGCTGAAGTTGTTGGCTTTTTTTGAACTCGTCTTCTTCTTCCTTGAGTTCGCCGATAATTTGTTCAGGCAGCTCAATCAGTCGGTAGATGTGATGTTTATCGTATTCCTCGTAGAAAGGGAGTTTCATGGTGTTTTTGGTGGTGAGGAAGACGCGTCTTGAATGGGTCTCTATATTGAAGGACGTGGTGCATGACAGAAGCATGATCTAGAGGGAGATTTGGGGGGGTGAATAAATGAGGAAAATTGAGGAAAAAAAGGAATAAAAACAGAAAGGTCACGTGAATCAGAACTAAACAGCATAATACACCATTACAGCTTTTTATTTTTGTATTACAGCTCTTTTAGCTGTCATCATACTGTTGTTCTTCCGTTCTCCCCCTCAAACTCTACCACCATTAAACCTAGGATTCTTTGAATTTTTGACCAAAACTTGTCCTGACCTCCTCCCTGGAAGTGTTAAACCCCATCGAACTCAATTTGATCCTTTGGGAATATCCGCTGGGAGAAAAATGTCCGAAAAAGATGCTAATTGATATAAATACAGAGCCAGTAGTAAAAGTGGTCAGGGGACACCAAATAGCACGCTTTACTGACCCATTATGATATATCACATGACTCACTGTTATGATGTATGGTAATGAGCTTGTTCAGAGGGTGAGTGTACTGTCTTTGTTCAACTAAACGCCAAGTAGATACTCATACATGGTAAGTACAGAGGCATATCCAAAATAGAACGCCTCTAAGAAGGCATATTTCAGAGCCCAATGACAAGAAGTGTAAAAAGTAGGTGTATTAAATTGTGCTAATTGGAACTGTGAGGTCAGCTTCTCAATATAACAACTGCATATGTAGTTTTGTGGGGTGTCATGTTTGCAGTATTCCTGTGAATACCAAATTAGGATGAATGAAAGATGTTTGGATGCAATAAGAGGTGTAGAGAAGCATATTATGTGATTAAAGACTCTATAATTGAAGTTCCTTGCCTCGTAGCATTTATAATATCGTTTTCATAATGATATTGAATTATGTGTACTTTTGAAATATTGTATATTTTCGAAAAAGGACATGAGGTATGGATATAGAAACGCTGCAAAATTTTCAAATGATCTGAAAAAGTAGTTCTAGTAATCTCGTCAACTCCCACCCCCTCACTCTTACTTTTCACTACTAATAGGGTGTTAGACGAAACAAGGAACCTGGTAAGTCGACAGATTGTTACTAAAAAGCTGAAAAGAAGTAGCAGAAGAGACTCATTACACTGTTACTAGACAGTATCAGATATCTGAGAACTTCTTCTTATAACTAGACTCATATTTATACTGTAATAGTCACTGCAAGTATGTACAGAGAATAGTTCAGCAGTAACACCTGCCAGCAGAAACTGAAAAGTAGTCTGTAGTTTAGGGAAAGCCGTCCATACTCTCACTGTCTCTTCTTATATCTCGCTTTGGTTTCTATGGCCTGAAATATCTACTCATGCTCTCCTCTCGTTTCATTCTCTCATCGCAAGCCCACTTTACAGGAGAAATACGCTAATAAAACAAGAGAGAAACAATGAGAAGCTGTTTCTTCTCTTATAGTAGCTATTGAAAGGCTCATGACCAGTTTAATTTACTTGGTTTCAACTTTTCTCTGTCGTTTGAATGAATTTCCCCTACGCCTGCTTTTTGCCCTCACCCATCAGCTCACATAACAAGGAATTATACAGTAATATAACTTACTAGGGACACTAAGAGGTAGCGAACTCAGTATTGACAGCCATAAAAAATAACAGGAGACTCTTTTAGTACTCTAATTCAACTTATATCTTCCAAAAACGAGGTTGTACCTATGGCAGAATATTAGCCCCTCCATTAACGATACCTACAGTACCGTGGTGGTAATTGAAGCAAGAAAACCCACCAACAACAACATGGGAAGATAAATAACATTATATTGCCTTCGTAAGCGTGTTGACTACTTTTTATTCATTCATTTCACCTAATTTGTACATTTAGTCGAGTTATCCCAGATCTTTTATGGAAGGTAGAAGCCTAGCAATGGGGAACGCTAATAAAGTGCAAAAAAGCTGAAAAGATGTGTTACAGAGGTATTATATTGTTTTAAGAGGCTACTAGTGAGTACTGATGGCTTCAGCTTCATTTGTTTATGATATCTACCAATACTGTATTTATTCCTGTTACGTAATTTTTATCAATAGAAAGGCATAATAATGTGAACTTAGAGATATGCGATATTGACGAAAAAAAGTAGAAAAAAAGTAGTAGAGTAGTCCTACAGCAGTCTCCAAGGCTAAATAAGTTCAATCCTCAGCTTTTCTCTATCTCCAAATGTGTATTAGTCTCTTTAATATGTTAACACACCTCTTAGTACCAGGTAAGAGAAAGCGTAGAGGTTGAGATATCTCGTGTGTAAGCCAAAAGAAGCTCAAATGAAGTGAGAAAAGATACTAATAATGTCAAGTAGGCTATGAAACTGCTATTGAGCATTGTATATTGTCTATGGTATGATAATATTGTTGAACATCTCTATTCTGTAGGCGTCTTAGGTGGGAGGGAAATCTCAGAACCTGAGATGACCAGAACAAGAGAGGAAAAAGTTGAAGCGAACTATGAACTGGGAACTATGACGTTATTTACAGCTACTGATAGACATCGATATAATTTCTGTTGTCACTGGTATAATATTACCGCTGTACTCTGGTTTCTTTCGGCATCTCTTTTATGGAGCCAAACGTAGGCGGAAGATATTTCGATTATTAGAAGATTTGAAGCAGAGATAAGTTAAATAAGGAGCTCAAGACGTTTATAATAGCCAATGGTAGGTATTTAAACACATATAGACGTCTCTTCTAAGTTTTTACCTCACATTTACCTCTGATCTATATCATTGATTCATAGTAGTAATTATGTAGAAATACCTTGGTCCGTGAGCAATAAGTACGAGTGGAAATGGGAGAGAAAAGGAAGCAATGGGTATTACTTAAACCGAGAAAAAATTACTGGTGACTCGGTATATGTGCCTTTGATACTTTTCTTTCTTCCGTGAGATTGGAAGAAGATTCGAACTGCTATAGCCTGAAGAAGGAATAAAGAAGATGAAATGAAGTATTTTAAAGAGCACTTGATGCCTTTCATGACTACTAGTAGGTAATTTCATACTCTTTGCTGCCACTGATCTTCATTAAAACGCTTACTTCGGTTCTGACAGTCTCGTGTGTTGATGGACAAAACTCAGGACTTAGCAATTTGATAAATTGTGAGATAAAAGCTGAATAGAGGTAGAGAAAGAGGCTAATCACATTCTTGCTAGACTGTAGGAAGTATTGGTAAGTTTTTTATTGTCACTTGACTTTTGAAAACACGAATTTTTCTCTTCAATGTCAGCGCGATGTATGAAAGAAGGTAAAATAGCACTGGAGAGTAGAGAGATACTGCGAAGAAAGCTGAAATGAAATGTTAAAAGTGTTTTCAGATGTTTATGAAGGTCATCAGTAGGTAAGTGGCTACCTATTGATGTCCCTGAAAAGTACTATTACTGTAATAATCCTTATCCTGTGAGAAGCATAAGCACAGGACTGTAGGGGTACCGGTAGACTTATGTTAATCGTACGATACAAAGAAGAAATTAGGTAGAAAACGAATTCCGCAGTTTAATTCCGCACCTGATTATTCGATTGACAGCCTCTTGCTACCCCCCGGTTCATATCGAACCCCAGCACTTTCCATTGTAGACCTCACGGGTAGGAATTGGTCTTATGTGAAACAAGAAAAGCACAAATGAAGTGGAAAAGGAAGCTATGGACATTTAATGGACTATAGAACTGCTAACCATTTCTGTCAGTTGTCTATATTGTAATGAAATTGCTGTACTCATCTTTCTTCTGTAGGGATTGACGATGAGAGGCAAAACTCTGAACTTGAGATAACTCGAATAATACGAAGAAAGATGATGTAAGTCAGGGCTTAAGGCTTATGAGACTCTATAAAGCTAGTAGTAAATACCCATATACTTTCTGTTGTCACCTGACTATTACTATCGCTGTAATCTCAATTCAATAAGCATCCCTGACAGGGCTAAAACGTAGTCCAAGGACATCTCGATTATTTGGAGGTAAAGAGAAGATATCGTCATTAAAATACCCCAAAGTGTTCAGAATAGCTAGAGGTAGATAATGAAGCACTTAAAAACTTCTCTTCCAAGTTTTTACACCATTTTAATCTCTGTTGAATTCATAGCAGTAATTCATGTGTGGATATAAGTCAATTACCCAACGAAAGAAGTGGTAATCAGAGATAAAGAGAAGCCCAGGACACAAATTAGCTTGCTATTATACCACTAGATACTTTATATCTGAATTGAGACGGTGCTATTGCTACATTCACTTCTCTTATATGAGACTGGAAGAACATTCAGATCGGAATAGCTCGAAGAAGTAATAAAAAAGTTGAAATGAAGTATATGGAAAAGCATCTGATGCTCTTTGTGGCTATCAGTACATGATTGAGCACTTTTTGCAGTCACTGATATCAATTACAACGCTTTATTCTCGTCTTCATTCAGCTTCATAAGCAGGGGAAGGGGGAAACTTGCAAAAACGATAGAAAAAAGTTGTATGGAGCTAGAATAAAATGCTCATGACGTTTTAGATATCCTATTTGATTTGATAGCAAACCCTTCTTTGCTGTTAGTACATCATTAACTGCTATAAGGATCGAGCGACACTTTCACGTTTAGATAGCATGATAAAATGAGGGCAGAAACGGAGAATGAAGTATAGAAGCACCAGGGAGACAAGTACAATCTCTTAGAGATGCTAGTAAGTATTGGTGAACGTCAAGAACACTTTCCATGGCTTCAATCAACTTATCTTTGCTATTTCATCGAGTTCTCACTTCTGATATTACCTCTCAATCTCTGATTACAGAACAGGAGTAAATATATCAATGTGATATTCCAGCATCAGATGAAGTCAAGAAAGTGAGAATGTAGATTGGGATGTTTTTCATTTTGCTAGTGTTTTTTTACCACTTTTTGTGGTCGTCTGTCTCTATTACGCTACTTTACCTCCCTCTTGTGAGTATGGTAACAGAGCTGAAACGCAGGCGTAAATATAACGTCGTAACTCGATGACTAAAAGTTGAATATGGATATAATAAAAGGCCCACAGTAGCTAGTGTGGCCTATATTAGGTATCTGTTTACTTTGTATGTCACTCGTATTCAACCTTGGAATATTAATCTCTCTTCCGATGGCATCAACGGGCAACCGTAAAATAGGGCGACGGGATAAGTTGAATCATCAGCAATAAAAAGCTGAAATGATGGAAAGTAAAAGTATTATATCACTCATAAGATCTTAAATACTCTACAGATGACTTTCTTTTGTTTATACCGTATAATTCTGTGACATTTGCATCTGTTCTGTAAGCACCATAGAGAGGGATAATAACAATGAGTTGAGATACCACTATAATCGAAGAAAGAAAGCTGTAAAGATGTATAAATTGCTGATATAAGTGTTAATATTAGCCTCTAGTAGACAACAAACCACTCATTTATGTCTCTAGTGTTTATAAATGCTGTATTATTCTCATGTTTGTAACCATCATGAACAGATACCACTGTCACGATTGGATAACTTGACTAAATGAAGAAAAAAAAACTTGAAATTGAGGGTTGTAAGACTCCATCGTTACATATGGCTGTTATCGATAGTTATTTGAACACTTCTTATTGTCTATATCCACTACTAATGTCATATTTCTTTCTTTATACATCATTTATTAAGGAAAAAAATTGGTGGCCGGATAAGTCGATTAATAGGCATGTAAAAGCTGAATTAGTACAGAGAGAATTGAGTGCCAGTACAATTGAGGTCACAAGACCAAGCTCATAAGATCTAATACTGTTTTCAAGATTCGTTTCAAAAAGCACCCGTAACTTGAAACTCTTAGTGGAGTGTATTCGTTGTATAAGTTCTTTCATAAGTTACAATTCGGTAGAAGACATCAACGACAATACGAGATCTACAGCTATCCGAAATTCATATGTTCAAACGCCTTCAGAGCTATTTCTTAGTTCATTTCATCTTTTTTCATTATTAAATCAAGATATCCCTGTAGGTGAATTTTTCAATATGGAGGTTAAAGATAGAACAGAGTGAAGTATACGTGTTTTGCATATTGAGGACAAGAGAAGTGGCAAATTACCTACTGAAAGCTTCTAGCAACTATATGAACTTCTCATATGTCTTCAATTCAACTTTCTTTCTTCATTTTATCAAGTTGTATTGATCATGGTCAGACCTCTCATTGTGATGCTCATAAAACAGAATGAAAAAGCTACCAGAGACATTAATGAGTTGAGAGATATCTACTTTTTGACATAAAAGTTATTATTAGCAGCTTATTCTAGTTCACTTCAACTTTTAATTCTCATTTTCCCGTCTAACCAGACACATGATATCTGTCCATTCAATGATGCATTACAGCAGAGATGTTAATGCATTAATGATAAGTGCTGAGAGAAGTTGAAAATAATGTACTATCTGCTATCTAAAACGTGATTAGCATCTCCTTCACTTCGCTTGCAGCTTTTATCTACCGTTTATTCGAATTGTCCCTACGCTTGTACTTGGTCTCTCTATAGGAGATGCTGATAGAAAGTAAAGGATTGAAGATCTCAATGACCACCAAAAAGTGAGAATATATGTACTGATAGACTGATAGATTGTTATTGAACTAATCTCTTACCTCATTCAGTCTTTTTTCACTAATTATCGAATTACCCATAATCTAGAGTTTTGCCAATTTACATGTCACAAATATCTTCAAAAAACAAACCACCTCAATATGCCATTATAAAGCCCTAGAAAAGTTAGGAGACAAGTGAATTGAAGCATTTTAAATATCATTGTTTTTCTGAACAGTTATTAAAGTCTTGAGTCGAATTACTTTCCAATAACTCAACTTATTCATACTCCTGATTATCTCTTATTGATAAGTGTCCATAACAAAGAGGAAGTTACCAGTAATATCTACAAAAGATATGTTAAAATGCTGTAATTGTCATCAATAGGCTGTCCTTTTTACCCTGGGCCTTTTATTGTGATTGATTTCATCTTTGATTCCTCAATATATCCAAGTTGTACAGGTTCGTGATTTCGTCTCGGTATAAACGATGCTTACAGATCAGAGGAAAACGTTTATCAACAAATGCCACCACCAATCTAGGTGGTCTATCGTATATTTATGGCTATGAAGAACGTCATGAGTATTTATGACCCCTTCATTTCAGCTTTTTTTGTTCATGTATTCAAACTCCCGAGTTCTAGTTTTTCACTCTTATTGTTGGTGCTCACATAACTGAGAGAAATGCATAGTAATATTCCTCAATGATAATCAAAGACAATTTTGTGCTTATCCTAAGCCATTGTAATTCCCTCTAACAACTTTTCTACTTATTTGTGGCTTTTGTACTTCAATATCAAAGTTATCCTCTCCTTCCGATGTCTTTACTCTCTAGAGCCGAGCCATGAATGGACTGAAATAATGTGAAAAATGGCATATGAGACACCCAAAGATGTTCAGGGGAATAATCTAAAGATATGAAATACAGTGGTGATGTCATTTCCCATCAAGTAATGTTATTAGTAGCCACTTTGTACTAATATGATCCCACCTCGGAGAAGCTCTGAAAACGGATGGTATAGATTGGGATATAACGACATGGGAAAAAAGAACTGGAGAACACAAAAACTGTTATTGGAACACCTGCTGTAATAGGATTACAGAGTGTTATTTGTATTTCTCCTCTGATTATTATATTACTGCTCTATAGTTTGCCCGTTTTCGGTTTGGAGGAAGGGCAGGTATACTAATGTAAATGGAAGAAATCAATCTAGACCATGAAGCGAAGATAGTCTGAAAAATACACATATCCCGGGACTTGTTTGCATATGTGTAATTCCTTGTCATATTTGGCACTCTCAATTTTCCTAATCTCCGAGTCAAAGGCTCGGGATGAAAAAAATGAGAATAACAGGGTAAAAATAGACCTTGAAAGAAGCTGTAGAAAGATAACTGAAACTAGAAACGTCAAGTCAAGTCACTGTGTTCAGCTACAGAGTTGTATATATGAACTTCCATCTTTTCGGGTTCATGGGAATCAAGAAAGAAGTAGTACGGATTCAAAAGTACTCATATGCAAGGGAGGAGTAAACAATAGTAGTCCTTTTGGGTAGTGCCTTATGTTTGACACTTTCTTTGCTTCTGTTTCGGAGTTATATGAACGACTTATGAGTTCACATTATTTCCCATCTCGAATGTCAAGTTACAAGAACGTGTGATTGAAGGGGTATTAATATACAACAGAGAGAGTAGAAGTTGACTGCCGCAACCTAGGAACTTTCAATACTTTTTTGGCACTGTGATTCATCTTTGCTTCTATTTTTCTTGTTGATTTTTTGTGCCCTCAACCCCGACTTCCTCATGCTGTGATGTTGGCAAGTGACGACCTTTGGAGTAGTAAATATATACGCGCATTTACAAAAGGTACTGTTTCTATCAATAATAAAAAACATTCCTTCTGGGCCTTTTTCTCAAACCCACGTCTACCTTACTTTGCTCCATGACTAATTCAATACTAGGTAGAGAAAAGTTGTGAAGAAGTAAAACAAGATGCTCATGGTATTTTGGATAAACCATAGTGTACGATGGTTGGATTTATTGTTTTATTATTACTGCTACATTTTCTCTGTTATGTATACAACATATTGATTTCAATGTCTTTCTTATAGGTGCCACAACAGTTCTCCTCAATAACATCTCACTGTCCCTGTTGGCATTATGACCCTCTACAGACGTCTTTTCGGATTTGGATACCAACTGTTACCTTGCTTTACTTCTCCTTTCTTCCACTTCTCCAACACGTCCGTCAGGGAAAAGACTCTATTGCGTTCCTCTCCACGAGAAACTCTCCGAGTAGTTTGAAGGAGCCTAATGTATACTGATCTCAGGGGATTCTTGAAAGCCGGTCCTGAAGAGTCTTGGATAAACTCCATAGTGGCCCAATTCCTGCAATTCAGATCCCGATCCGTCAGGCTGTTCTTATCGTATTTCTTTGGTGTAAAACCGTGATAAGAAACAGGAAGAGTGGCTCCATGGGCTTTCCAGTCTCCATGCTGTTCCATAAACCGGCATTGAATGTAAGTCTCCGTAAACTTCCACACTCCTAGAGCACCGTTAGAGATCCCCACCATGACCAAATGCTCTTCATCAGCGTCTGAGTGGTGATTTCCAATTCTGAACTCGTCCGGGTCATAAAACCTCTTACTCGGCGGATCATCAACCCTGGAAAACGGCACTATGACTTCTCTAATATCCTTTGAGAATACCTGAGTCTCCATCTTTTCCAAATCCACCAGTCCCACAATGATTCCCGTCTTCTTGAAAACCACACAGTACTGAGGGAACTTTTCGTCCTGGTACACACTGTAGCTCTCATTGAGCAGGGTGGAAGAGTCACAACTGTACTCCATTCTCTGAACTCGCAACTTGTACCGAGTAAGAAAATCAATGCTGAACAATGTCCCGTTGTATCGCACAATACCAGCAGGAGCAGACCTGTATCTCATACAAGGAATGGCTTCTTCGCGGTCAGAATATCGATCTCTTTCGAAAAGAAGAGACTGTTTGGAAGCCTCGTCCGCCACAAAAATAAAAGTCGACTCAGCATTCAATTGCACTCTGGCAAACATGTCCCTAGAAAACCCCGTGTTTAGATAATGGGTACCCCGACGAAAGTAAATGGTGGCTCCATAACTCATGGTTATCATTCTTGGACGAATCGGACCTGGGCCTCCATTCTCATACTTGTCAGTCAGGAGAGATTCTGTGAGATCCCAGTTGCGCGTCAGTCGTCTGAAGTGTCTCTTTCCTCCACGAAGAGGCCGTTGTCTGAGATCCACGAGTTTGGTCTTGAATGCCACGCCCTCATTGTAATAGTCAGAGTCACAGTCGATATCAAACTGTTTGCAGAGCACTTGAAAGTCGTCTGGAAGAGGCTCGTTCACGTGAATGTCACATGACAACTGTGTCGAGAAGGACCAGTCAGTAACCTTGTGAGGCTGGTCGCACGTGATATCCTTCTTCCATCTGTACTTTGGGGTACAGCAGTTTGACACAGAGAAGAGCAGGCCGTCTATAAACGACTGAGGAATATCTTCATGGAATTGGTGGCAAGTTCCTCTGAGTCTGACCAGGTCTTGAGGGCTCAGAAGAGAGTAGACTTGGATGAGAATATCCTGAGGGAGGTTGTACAGTCGAAGCATGAAGAAGAAAGAGGGGGCATTGGGTGGTTATGTATTGTTCTGAGATGTTACTTTTCCGTCTTTAGGAGTTGTCACTTTTTCGTCTTTAAGGAGTGTACATTTTATGTCTTTAGGAAAAATGATGTGTCAGCCTTAATGCAAGGGGTCAAGAGCCTCAACAACTAAAATATAACGAAAGATAGATGAGAGGAGTATATCGAGTTATTGGCTTTTTGAAATGTCTTTTGAGATTGTAATTATGATAAAATAGAGGCGAAAACAACGTCTTTGAGGCTTATGTTTTGAAGAGTTTCATGTGAGTATAATCATGAAAATAAATAAAAATAATAAATAAATAATTGTGTATTTTAGACAGGTGAGAATGCATCATTGTTATTCTTATACATTCATTGACTATATCTTCACGTTGTAATAGTGCTTGTACTGAATGAAGACACTTGAGATTGTACATTCGTTGAACCAGGTTAAAGACCCTATAGAAAGGTATACCCTGTTCTTATAGGGACTTGTAGTGTTAGAGTCATTGGAGGTACACAGTATTTTTTAAGAGCCTTGGATGTAAGACCTATCTAAACAGACATCATCATGAACACCTCAAGAAACATGCCAATTTATATCGGAGGTCAAGTGTACGAATACTGAATACGGAATATTGAATGAGCTAAAACAAGAGAAATGCAGACGTATGTATTACATGGACTTTCTATAGTATTGCTTTAGCCTTACAATCTCAGCTCTTCGCTTTAATCCTCATACACATTCAGTTTATCCTCATGTCAGTTTAGTTAGCCTTTAGTTGAGGAAAAGTCCTGCTGGGGGTGCAAATTTGGGGTTGCAGATAAGTGAGAGGTATGGAAAGCAAACCAGTCGAAAGATAAGGATGATGTTAGCATCATTGATACTTGAAATATGTCTTTTACCAACAGAAATACTCCCCTTTAGTCACCCTCTTGACCTCCCACCTCTCAGCTTTACTTAACTTTTGTTGAGGTCATCTTGGGGCTGATACTCCTCTCCCACGACCTGATACCCAAGATCACAGACAGCAGTAACATCATGTACATATTCCACTTTTAGTTGTAACTACAGAAGCATGTCCTACAGTTCATTCTCTCGTTCACTTATAACGCAGACAAGTACAGTCTTTTGGCCAATTGTAGGCCGTCGAAAAGATTGAGGTGATCTCTACTATATCACTGGTACTTTGCACTAATAGTCCATGTCCTTCTGTTGGTTGTTTCTACTGAGTTTGTAGAGTTGAACCATGCTATTCCCACCCCTTCATTGAATAAATATATGCATTTCACTATGTAGCAATCCTCCTCTTCTTACCGCCCTTGGTTAGGCCGTCGAGGTCCAGATCCGGAGCCGGAAGTAGATCCAGAACCTGAGCTTGAACCTGTTCCAGAACCACTGCCAGATCCGGTTCTAGATCCAGATGCAGGAGTCGACCCAGATCCTCCGCCACGTCTTGGCGCTCTGACTCCAGGAGGCAATCTGACATTCCAAGAGGGAGGGGGACCTGTTGGCGGAGGTTGTCCATCCACCGTTCGTCCTGGAGTTCCCAATGGAGGCAGCACTCCTGACGCTCTGAGTTCATTGATCGCATCGATCGCCCCAGGAGTCAAATCAAACGATCCAGTGCTTGGGTTGTACGTAGTGAGACCAGGACGGGTCTGATGAATTCCTCCAAAGAACTCAATGGGATTAAAGTACTCCCCCTCATCGTAGTCACTGTCGTCGTAATCGTCGTATTCATCGTATCCTCCTCCTCCTCCAACACCACGCATGAAAGGAGGCATTCCAATGCCGCCGTCAAACATTCCTGGTGGGAAGCCGGAATAAGTGGCACCATGGGTAATAGAGCCTCCAAGAGGAGAACCAGAGGCAGTAGAGGCTCTAGGAGCACTGGAAGAGCTTCCAGCACCAGAACTTCCAGTAGTGGTTCTAGGAGCAGTACTAGAACCTCCAGTAGTAGAAGTTCTAGAGGCAGATGCAGTACTAGAAGTTCCAGCACCAGTAGACGCTCTAGCAGCAGGAGCAGGAGTAGCTCGTGTACCAGAGGTAGTCTGAGATGTAGTTCTAGCAGTTGAACCTCCAGTAGTACCACTTCTAGCAGTAGAAGGCTGAGCAGGAGTAGTTCGACTAGTAGAAGCAGGGGTACCCGTAGTTCTAGAAGCAGAAGATGCTGGAGCTGCTCTTGAAGCCTGAACAATAGAGTCGGCTCTAACAGTAGGAGAGTTGTCAAAACCGGACCCATTGTAGGTCCCCAAAAAGGGAGGCATTCCGGGCATTCCAGGACCACTAAAGTCCAATCCTCTTGCGTCAAATACACGTGTTCCAGGAGCGATATCAGCTGGGAGGCCAGCAGGGAGTCCAGCATTGGAGGGGCCTGCTCTGGGAGTAGAAGAGGTGCCAGCTCTAGAAGAAGTACCAGTAGTAGCAGCAGGGGTAGCTCTAGGAGCAGTTCTAGAGGCAGCAGTAGCTCTAGCGGTTCGAGAGGTGAAAGCGGTTCGTGCAGTAGAGCCGGTAGGAGCAGTAGTAGTGGTTCTACTACCCCCCGGTCCGTCAAACCCAGAACCATTAAACGTTCCGAGCAGAGGAGGCATACCGGGCATATTACCTCCACTGAAATCGAGTCCTCTTCCATCATAGACCTGGTAACCAGCATACTGAGGAGGAATAGCTGGCATTCCCCTTGAATGAGGAGCATCTCCATCGTCGTCGTCGTCATCTTCATCCTCCTCATCGTCTTCATCGTCATCCTCCTCTTCATCTTCATCCTCCCAGAAATCTTCTTCGGTCATATCTCCCCAGTCTCCATGAGTATCATCATCGTAGGGTTCATCTTCATGGTAAGGATTGACGTATGGACCATTATCTGGAGGCAATCCCACCGGATAAATCGCCTGATGACCTCCACAGGGACACCCATCACCATCTTCACATTCATACTCGTCATCATCCAAAAACACTCCAGTGTACTTTGAAGGCACATTAGGGCCTCTGGGCACCTCCTTTTCGGAGCAAGTATCTTCTTCAGAAGTGTACGAGTCATCTTCTACTCCTGAAGGAGGTTGGGGAACATTGGGAATGACTCTAGGACGAGGTCTAGTGAATGCAGACCCGTCTTCTTCATCAGTATCGTCACTTTCAGTTCCATTTTGAATTTCTCGTTCAGCTCGTCGAACTGAATCGTAATAATTGTCGTAGAAGAAGACGAGAAAGTCACGTGCAGCGTTTAGAGCATCTGTTCTGTTCTCAAACTGCGGCATTTCGTCCATTCTCGACTCGTAAAACTGGGTCAAAAACTCTCTAGTTGCGCTCAGCTGTTCTTCTGAACGTGCCAGATCGTCTCCTGAGCCTCCCAGTTTCTCCACCAGCCCTTCAATGGTCGATTCCATTTGATAATCGGCAATAATGACATCTTGAAGAACGTGGTAAGTGTACGGAAACCGAGAAGTTTTGTTTTGGACGTCTCTGATGTTGGGAATCATGCCTGGTTTCCATACTCGATCACTAAAGGGAGCAATCTCGTTCCATTTGTAGCAGAGATCGACAAATCCATAAAGACACAGCTGATGGGCAGGATGTAAATGTCTAGCATCTTCACAGAGCTGGGTCAAGATGGAAATATGGTTCATGAACAATGCCAGGTTGCGTGAAAAGGCCACGTGATTCTCTGGGTCTTTTTCCCTCAGATGTTTGAGACTATCAAGACACTTGTCAAAGCCTAGAACCAAACCGTACATGATAGGATAAGACGACAGATCAGCTCTTCCCTGAGACACTCTGAGGAGATAAAAGAGCATGAAATCGGTCGCAAATTCCCGGTTTTCAATCTCGTCACTGCTAAACATCATAGACAGTTTTCTCATTGCTACAGGATTGACTGCCAGTTCTCTGATGATCAATCTTGTAGCGACTCTTTCGAGTTCTCCTTCCTCGTAGAACGCCACCAGTCCCAATTCCTCCAGCGGTGGAGTTATTTCGTCGCTCCCTGATTTGGAGCCATTCTTTGTACCGGTAGTATTCTTCTTTTTGCTCTTCCCCTTTCTCTTTCTCATCACATTGAGCTTGTTGCGTCGTCTTTCCAGGTGGTTTTTGAGAAACTGCACCTCCCAAGCCGACGCGTGGTACACGATCAGCGTGATGGCCGAAAACGTGGCCAAAGTCGACCCGAAAATGACACAACTGTCGCGTAGCGTTTTCATGGTGGTGTGATGATACAATGTGTGAAGGTTGAGGATCGAGATTGAGTTTGGAGGTTAGGAGACAGGTGTAGAGATGTGGAGGGTGACGTGTGGAAGATGGAGGAGGGGGGTTAAAGGGGTGAAAGTTGGTAGAAGGGGTAATTGATGTCGGGGGAGAAGAACTATATGGTTATTTGGGCAGTATCTCTATTTTTGATGGAGTTCAATGGACCTCTTGGATGACTAGATAGGAGTAAAAAGGTAAGTATGTTGTTGGGACATGGTTGAAAAGAGACGCGTGGGAGGGGGTGAGTATGGAAGGTAAGTAAAGTAGTTGGGTTTAGTGGGAAGAACCAAAGAGTCGTGAATTGGCCTCAAAAATTGAAATGAAGTGAAGAGAAAGTCTCAATGGGTTTTCAGATAGCTATACGAAGATCTGACGCGTAAAATTAGTTCCAGAAAGTGGTTATATTGATGATATAAAGGGCTCTTCTACAGAGTCTACGTTGAGGCTTGTTCACCTCATGAATGACGAAAGTAGGGCTAACCAGTTAATGTATTCTCAAATGATGAGTTAGAGAGCGATCTGTCAAGTTTTTATTCCATAAATTAGAGCATTGTCTTCTTGTGGGGCTAATACAATATCGAATTACTCTCTCCAGCAATGGGCTTACTTCAACAGTCTTCCTGAAACTACCAGCACTCCACACTTATGACTACGACACTAGATATAGAGAATATATAAGCTAGGGACAATGTTATATTCAGAAATCTATTAACTTGGCAGCTCCGTATTGCTCATCCTCTTGATGTCTTCAATGACTCATTAAAACTGCAGTTATACCCTCTCCTTCAATGAGCTTTGGACATAGAGGCAGTATATAACGACCCATGATCCAATGAAAGGTCCATTGCAGTTGCTATAAAATGACTTCAATCGTCATGAGTCCCACTGGTGATATCAGGTTTTTGTTTGTTGCTGTATCATTCTCTGAGCATCTCATCTGACTATGTCTCCAAGGTCGACAATAAGGGACCTTAGACCAGCTTCTGTAGGGCTAGAACACATCCAAACCTGTTCATTATGTACATCTACCTCGATTGAGTCTTTTTGATCCATAAGAAGTTGTAGTTCGTCTCTTGAATGAACATGATACCGGTAGTGGATGTCTCACTTATGGAAGTTCCATATCAACGACTTTATACAATAAAAGAAGCAGTGTATCTTCCAAATCTCATTGAAAGAGTGATCATGTCCTCAGTAAGACTCCTAGAACGTTTTTTGGCCTTCCTTTGATCCAAATACCCCCTCACTTCTCTCCTCCCTCACATAAAAACATTCATCATGGAATAACTGGTAAAAACCAACCAGAGAATCTGAACAACTGCCCAACACATGGGAATCCAAGTAGAAACCGAACACAAACCCGCTCGATAAACTCCCGTCAAAATCAACCCAACTATTGATCCACTAACCACAGCTTCGATCCCTCCAATGACAATATAAACAGCCAATATCACTAGAGCAGCTCTCAAATTCCGTTTGACCACTCCCGCCCACATTGCCGCAATGATATGGAACCCCAGAAAGAAAATCAGAGTCCAAATCACCGTAAATCGCCAGATATCGTACGTATAGTACAAGTTTGCAAGTTCATAATGCGGTTTACTGGACCCTACAGGCCAGTAGAGGGAGGGAAAGTCAGGTACCACGTAGCCAATAGGAACGCTGATCCGTGGGATTTTGTGTGACATCATAAGAGGGGTTTTTGGCCGATCTTTGGTTGTTCAAAGAAGACGATCCATGAAGACAGTGGGAACACTAGAAGTCCACCAATAATGCTCCGATCAGGGAGATTATTGTACCAGGAGAGGCAGCACGACTCGCTGAATGCAATGGTGTAATTTGTGTCGTTACCAGAGCCGAATTGACCCCGATATTTTGAAGTTGTATTTCGGAGAAGGGTCGGATGTAAGGTGGTAGAGTAGCTTAGTCAGCTATCAAGAGAAAGAAGAAGAAGAACCTCTAGCCGTTGATTTGAGCGTCCATGAGGAAGAACGGTGTTTTTTTTTTCTTATTTTTTTCTTATTTCAGGTGACACATTGCTGCACTGGCTTGTCTAGGTTGAGTTCAGCATGTGATTGGAAATTAATATCACTGTCGATTTGGTTAGAGTGTGGAGAAGGTTGAGCAAGAGGGGAAGATTGGGGGTGACAATTTGAGAAGCGATGAGAGCAGTTTGTGGGCGGTATTTTGGTTCCTAAATAGTCAGCTCATCTCTGGCACCAAAATGATCTACTTTTCGTTCATTTTGGACAACTATCGAGTGTGTTAGAGACGCTTCCTTTACAGATATTATTCCCACAATATGATATTATACAACACCGGAATAATACGGAAATAGACGGACATACAATACAGACATGTAACGTGGCATATCTAAGTGTCAAAAACACGCCTTGACGTGATTCGATGAGAGAAACTGGCAGCGGGAAGGTCACGTGCCATTGTAGTAGTATGATGAAACAGGGGTTAGGGATAGGGGCTGAGGTAGGGAGTATGACTAAGAGAAGTCGTTCAATATGGTGAAATATGTTTTAAAAATTGTCAGACTCTGTTTCTACAGGCTTACGTAACCGATAAACAGTATATTCTGACACATTTATGCCTTTCTGGAGGTGCCAGAGTGACACATTAAGACTCCTCTTGCCTTACTTGCTTGACAGATCTCAACACCTTATAGAATAGGAAGTTCGAGGGTGAATGAGAAGTAAAAAAGTGAAGTTCATAGTATCAAAATGATCCTACCGTTCTCAGGAATATGATGAGGAGGTTTATAGAGACTTTCAAATACTTTTGAGGGATCAAATAGAAAAAGCTGCCGATATAGCAACCATAACATCTTCCAAAACGCCCTAGGCCTCTCTGAAGCTTCCCATCTACCTTCACAAGTGCCATAGAACCATCTCAGTATCTTTTGTAACAGCAACATTTCTCATCTAATTAATCACCCAATTTCCAGCCTCAAATGTTTCACCTTCCTGTCAACTTAGGACCAAACTGCAGCCAGAAATACCAGCCTAAAACACCCAAAAATAGTACCATTCGACTCCCCTTACTCAGCCGAACACAACGGTACCATTAAAACTCCTCTGCCTCCTCTCCTTCACCCTCCACACTGGCTCAAATCAAAACCTGCACCTTCCCAAAATGGAAGTCTATATTTGGAAGTGTGGCTGGACAGATTGATCTGGACCAAGACAGCCCAAGTACATTATAAATGGTCACGTGATAAAGAAGCTAGTCACGTGACCAAATGGCTGTAAATTGTTCATTTTTCGGCAAAATAAGTCTCGCTATTACTCGTTCTGTCACGTGACTTACACTGCCCCATCATGTGAGATAGGCTGGCTGGGTGCGTCTTAGCTGCGTCCTAAAACGATAAGCCCTCCCAGCAAGGGTGAGAAGGAAGTGGACCAGAGAACCAGCTTTCTGAGTGCTTCGAAAGTGACACAGACGGCAGGAAACAGACAGTGACACAGACGGCATTGTGATAAGCAACACAGAAAGAACGATATTCTGTCTATCACCTCTTCATCAGCTCTTGCAACTCACCGTTATCACTTGACTGACGTCACAAGGTGTGTGCAATTTCTTTTAGCTTGAGAATTGACTGTTGCAATTTGACCAGTGGTATTGGGTGATATCTGGTACAGGTACAGATACTTGGAGAAAATTCTTGGAGACAACTTTTCTCATTCTTCAATCTGGAGACGATTACTGCTCAGTTAGTACCACAAGTGAGGCTGAGTATCAATCTTCATTCAACTAACAAGGTCGGACTCTTCAGTCTTATTCTACGACTTTACAGCTTAGAGGTCTTTTGCTTACATCTCCCAGCTACAGCTTAGTCTATTCACTCGTTGTGAGTATGGATACTATCTCTCCAATCTCTATCTTATTCTAACATAGACTAAAGCTGAGCTCATTCGAAGGCTACAATAACGACAATACTAACGACAATACGACAATACTAACGACAAACGACAATACTAACGACAAAGGACATCTACTACTAACAACAAAACAACCACCGCTAAACCACTGCTAACAACACCATCAAAACCTCTACCTCCAGGTTTTGCTCCATTATCACCACTCACATGCTCCTCCAACTCCCCCCAGAACTTCTTTTGCTCTGTCTGGTTCACATTTCCGACCAGGATTTGGTATCTTTATCTCACACATGCAAGACTTTGTACTACTTGTCGCATGATCGGTACTTATCTCATCTGAGATTCATGCTGGTTCTCGAAACTATGCATTATCGTTTGATTGCAATCAACAGCAGTATTTCCGAACGTCATGAAATGGCTCTTGATCTGGTTCAACGTCACGTGATTCCAAAGGCTCATCATATGTTTTTGAGTCCGCATCCTGTTCAGGGAGCCTTGAATTTCAGGAGCTTACTAAGCACTTCGTTCAGAAAAGCTCTGCTTAGTAGAGAGCTCAAAAGTCAGCTTCCACGTGATCATCTGATCAAAACAGGGATTCTGAAGCCAGGTGATAAAGTCAGTGCGAAAGTACATCGTCTTCAGTTCAACAGAGTTGTTTCTGTCATCAACGAGTTCTTCAAACACTCGTTCAAAAGACCGTCTTTTCATACTGCTTGGAAAAAGGGACTTCTGAGGTACTACGATGACGAGCTCAAGTTTGAAAATGTCGGAGTGGAACTTTTGGCGAAAATGTTTGAAGGATGTCAGATTGGAAAAGACGAGGAACCGGAACCGAACTATTTTAAGGTGGCTAGAAACCCTCCAGCAAGGGCGAAGGTGTTGAAGTTGAAGAAATACTATGAGGAACTCGATAGGACGGTGTGTGTCTGAACGAATAACGAAAGTTATGAGGCACGGCAAGGAAGGAAGGAAATGTTCATTACTTAATACATTATGATGGTATGAAAAGGGAGACTATGTTATGGTGTAGACGATAAGATATGTACGATATGCAAGTAAGAGAAGGAAATACGTTATACAACGCTTTGTGACACTTTTACTTGGTTAGAAAGGTACTTTCATTGTATGTCTTACACTATTACAATGCCACAGCCCTTACGTTGTGGTGGATATCAAGAATGGTACTATATTAAAACAGAAAGCTGTATATAGTCCACGGTCGTACCAGCAAAAGTAGTTGTAGACTACCTTGGAGAATATTCTGATACATGTGAGTTATTACTGTTTGGTTTGTATTCTCTTCACTCCCTTTGATATCTCTGTAGATGGGGGATACAGAAGGTGGAGGGTTTGAATGATAATGAAATCGAAAGTGACAGAAATGTTGAGAGGGAGAGTTGTAAGAGCTTTATGAATATCCTACTGAACGTTTAAGTACCTGGCTACTTGTCTACGTTATACTTCATCAATAAGCAAGAGTATGTTAAGATCCCTCGAAGAAGGCATAAATGTATAGCTAACAAGACGACATATGGAGACGAGCAGTTATCTTTCAAGTTTATTACACAGGAAATAATATTACTAGGCGCTTTACCTCTTAATATCGTCATCCTTAAGATGTAATAGCAGCCATGTGTTAATGCGCCTCTTATCGTGAGCTTCATAATCCGAGGAATAATAGGCATGTAGAGTAAGAAAAGTTAATGAGTCACTTTGCTGGACTTTATTGTAGCTTGATGTCAACTCCAGGAGCTCCTTTGAGCTATTTAGACGCTGATTGTCGTGATATGAAACATGGTGATTTCTGAATATGACTGAATACGAAAGAAAGAAGTACAATTGAAGGTGAAGAGCAACAATGGATGAACTAAGGCGGTGATAAACGACTTACTATCTATTTTTGCTTTCTTATATTCTGTTTATGGCCAACTTACTCCATTGCAGATATCGATCTAATGTACAAGTACTTACCTTTGAACTCACCTGGTGGTCTTATCAAATATGATGGAGATGAATGTAGTACTTGTTTAATTATTAAGAGTCATATTGAGTCTCTTGATTCGTCTTAGAATCTCAATTATAGAGCTATTCTTGTTCCGTTCTTAAGCCACCCACAGAACTACCAAGAACCACACTTGATACAAATTTTTAGGTACCCCAAAACAGAATAAAGACTGATAAGGTCTTAAATCACTCTTATAATATGTTTGACCTTCTCATTAATCTACTATCCAAATTATTTTCTTACTTCTTCCCCCTCTTATACCCCCTCTCCTCCCTGGAGACACACCGCCTGGCTAGCTCAATCGGTAGAGCGTGAGACTCTTATTCAGAGCACATCTCAAGGCTGTGGGTTCAAGCCCCACGTCGGGCTGAGAAACAGCAAACAACAGCTGTTCTTTTTTGCGTCTTTTTGCTTATCAGAAGTATAGTCATGTTTTGCTTCCTACCGGGGTGGTAGAAGGGGGTTAACAGGTGTACCAACAATAACTAAGATACGGGGAGTCGGTTTTTGTAGCTTCCGGGACTAGAAGATTATAGTGATATACCTTTCATATCTTTCAAGACTTTTTCTCTGCTAACTACTCGTACTTCTTCTCTTGTAACTGCATACCCAACTTACGTTATCACCTTCACTGTTCGTACTTCGAAGAAGATAAAGAAAAAAGTTTGATAGAGCCACATTTGTTCCACTATTCTGAGAGTACTCTTAGCTACTTTGAACTCTTTGGAGTGTTCTTTTGTCTACTGTGAGTGGTACACTACCGGTAGTAATGAGGAGTCCTAACTTCTATACAGACTTGAAAGACTCTTCTACTTATAGTGAAGTCTTGATAGCTGTTAATATGGCAGAAAAATCAATCTGATAACCACCTACAAGTACGGAGGTACAGTAATTGAGGTAGTGAAGGAACCTGGGGATTGAACTAGCTGGTATGTACTTACAACCATTAATGAGGACTAAAAGATATGGGTCGAAGCACTACTGACAGGATTGAAAGAGAGACCCTAGGGATCTCATAAAGTACGAGAAGGTAATTTAATAAATAATTTTTGCCCAGTTAAAAGTATGATGAAAAACACCGCAGTTCATTTGGAATAATTCTGGACAAGTTGCCTCTTATGCCTGATGTCGGGTAAAGTCGAGGAGTCTGATGAGTAGAAATAACTAACATAGGAGTTGTTAAGACTCAATAGAAACGCTGCTACTGATTTGAGACACAATTAAGAGTTGTGAAGAACGACCTGACCTTTTCTTAGCCATTCACGCGTTCTTTTAATTCTGAACTACTAGACTTGTATTAGCTAAAGGATAGTGACTTAATGGAGTCTGAACCCAACCTAGTGGCTCTATAGAACACTCAGTTAAATGTATAGACGTTAATAAATGGAGACTTCAACTTCATTAGAGAATTAGGCTGAAATCTAGACTAAAAGTTGTCTCTCCTCTTTTTTACTCATGCTTACAGGTATGTACCTGAAACAAGTTAGCCACTAAATAGAGACCCAATCAAAGGCATATTCAGAGTACGGTACAAAAATGTTCAAACTAGGCATTTTGCTGATGTCTCTCTTATCACTGCCAAGTATACGAAGAAGTTGTATGAGAACATTAGAATACGAACAAGTGTCAGGGTAATTACCTCAATCATTCCAGCAGGATATACTTTTCTCTACAGTCAGATACTAACATCTTGGAATCGTCCTTGTACATGTAATTTGAACGACACTGCTCCCACTCTACATAGCAGTCTTCGTACACCCATTATCGATTCACTATATACCTTAGTCGAGAGAAGCAGTGGTTAGGGTCTGTCGCGTTTCAATGTAAATGCGACTCATATATCACCATCGTTGCGCTTCCAAGAACCAAACTGATCCACAGTTCCCTTTATGAAATATAATTCGTTGCGGATATCTTTCCCTGCATCGTACGACTTGCCCGTGAGCATATCTGCCATCCATTTTTTCGGGCCATCCACCATGATAAAGTATCTGTCTAATCCCAGAGATTTGTCTCCTTGAAGAACCAAACTTGAGTGGACGCCCTCCACAAGTCCAAGGTATATCACAGGAAAGTTGCGGTTTAGGGACAAAACAAGAGCTCCAGATTCATCTTTTTCTTGCAAATCAATCCAGAATCGCAGCCATTTTCCATTTTGCATCATGGAATAGAAATACCCATTGTAAACCACATTGTACATGGTGGCGGATTGGTAGTGGAAAAAGTCGTCAAAGGAGACAAACATTTTCGGTCCGACTCTCTGGGCCGTTTCCTGCCAGACTCCAGGCGTCAACCAGTCAACAGACACCATTTCAGGAGTCACGTGAAACGTTTCCGCACAGGTACTGGGGTTTTCCTCGTCAGGGTAACTGTAGGTGGTGATGAACGCTCCGGCCTCATTAGGAAGAAGAGTAACGTCAATAAAGTCATAGAGATACAAGTAGTCCAAACAGGACGTTACCCACGTTCCGTCTTCGTCTCTGGAACAAAGAGCTTTATTGGCAATGTTATGGTCACTGGGATCTTCCTTGCAGTAAAAGTGAATGAAGACGTCATTTTCGTCGATTACAACGAGATGAATTGAAGGATCAGTGTGCCGGATATTAGCGGTGGGATGACGTCGTTTTGGGAAACAATTCCGACTGTTCAGAATTTTGGAATCGTCGAGTTCGTCTCTATCAACAGATTCGAGAATTTCAACGTCTTGTTTCAAGGGTAAATCATCAATAGGTCCTTCAGGAATAGACAGCCAATCCGAGGAAGTTTTGGTGAGTCTGGTTCTGGTAACGGTAGCCAAAGCACACATTGTCCAACTGGTCGAACCTCCACTTTTATTGAGAGTGAACCAAGGAGCTCGTTGAAGAACAAAGTCTTTGACCAGAGAGGTATCTAGAGCAGACCAGGTAGAAGAAGCCGCTGTACAAGTTTGCGAGAGAGCCACGGCCGATTCCAGCGTACAAAAGCTGAAAATGCGACTGTAGATTTCAAACGGGAGGGTATTCATGGGTATAGATACTGGATATCAGGAATGTGTTCGTATCGTTCACCTGACGTATGCACGAAATGCAAGGTTATGCACTTCAGCCGCTTGGTGTGGGGGAAAGTGGTTGTATGATTGGAAAGTCATAATCTGATGTTGTACCGGCGATTATCAGATTACCATACCGATATTGCTATATCTTATACCAGGAAGACGGGGTAGACAGTACACTCTAAGTCTGTTCGGTTTTTTACTGGAATGTTGAAGGTGGAAAATGTTAAAGTGGAATTGTTGAGGTGAATTATTAATCCACACGAATTACTGCTTATGAATTCACAACGAAATTATTATTCCACACTCTTTCTGGATCGTGAGTCAAGTAAAGTGGTGAGAAAAAGAGGCACATTTGCTTGATGTATAGTTACAACAATGAAAGATGTCTATAGCACTGAAGACACTACAAAGACTCTAAACAGTGAAGATGATGAATAATGGTATCTGAGAGATATAATAAAGACGTTTTGCAAGTCCATTTACCCATCAATTAAATAATATACCAAAACTTATTACCATTATTGATGGTTAAGGATCACACTTAATGGTGGTAAAGGATGACATTCATTAAGATGATGATAAGCCATAGCTCCTAAGAGCACTCTACCTTATATAACTCGTCGTCCAATAGCAGAGATGGATAGCCTACAAGTACAAGGTACCATCTCTTATCAGAACAGCCCCTCAAACAAGTACCAGCGGTGCCGCCACGAATAACGGACAGCTTCTGAATGACTATAGTATGATACCTGCTCACAAGGAGATCATATTGTCCACCTCAAGAGCTCCTAAGCCACCCCTTCTACAATCCCATAACATCTTAGTCTATTCCATTGCTACTGCCAAAGAGCTATCAAGTCAAGTAACATCTACATCACCAATCGTCATACAAGTAAACGATTGCAAGAGTGAGGGTTAAATTGGAAGACCCCGATTGCAACTATTCAAGCTCCTACTTTCAACTTTCCCACTCAATTGCTCACCAACTTCAGTCCACCTCACCCATCTCTTCCACTGGAATTCCTTGGTTGAATCAAAGTATCAAGAACAGAACCCTTCTTAGCTATCAATTAGGTATGATTCCATAAGCATTCACTTCCTCTCGATAAATTGTAACTAGGGAGTATCCTTCTCGATCACCACCCATTATCCCCCTCCGCTTACGTAATCACATTATCCACCTCCCCATCACCCTCTTACCCGCTTTTCTCTCTACCCCCGCCACATCATACAGGTCAATTACAATATATACATGCTTGGTCATACCTTGGAGCCTTATTTAGGGTCCCCTTGGGCAGTGGCACGGTCCTTGGAGCCTCTAGGGTCCCCCCAGAACCTCCCTTGCAGCACGTTACTCGTCGTCCTCCTCCTTGCCCAGACCGCTGTCCTTGAGCAGCTTGTCAATCTGCTCGGGCTGCCAGATTCGATGCACCACGTGGTCCTTGGCGTCCTTGGAAACGGTGGCAAACTCGAGCTTCTCGCTGGTCAGGTTGGTGTTGTCCATGGTCTTGGACAGAATCTTGACGGCCAGCTCGCACGCCTCGGCCAGCGTCATGTCGTCCTTGTAATCCTGTCGCAGCAGCGTCTGTGCACTGGCCTTGTTGGCGCCCATGGACGTGGCCTTCCAGCCGGAGTAGTTGCCCGAGGGGTTGGACTGGTAGAGCTGGAACTGGCGGATATCGTCGTATCCTGCGTAGATGAACGACACACCGAAAGGACGCAGACCGCCGTGCTGCGTGTATCCCTGCTTGACGTTGCACACATGCTTGACCAGCTGTTCACAGGGGATCTCCTCGTTGTATGTTCGGAGGTAATCCTGGGCCGACTTTCGGGCGTTTTGAACCAAAATACCTGCATCTGAGTTGAGACCGGCCACCGCGCACACCATGGAGTCGTTGAGCGTGTACATTTTTTCGGCGGACGTGTCCTGCTCCAGCAGCTTGGAGGTGACCTTTCGCTCGGCCGCAAGCACGATTCCGTCCTTGGCCAGAATGCCAATGGCCGTGCCGGCGTGCGAGATGGCTTCCTGCGCGTACTCGACCTGGTACAGCCGGCCCTCTGGCGAAAAGATGGTCGTTCTGCTGTCGTATCTTCGGGATCCCATTGTGTGTGTGAGTGTACGTGTGCTGTGATGTGAGTGTAAGGGTACGAAACTAGGTTAGCCAATATCCAGTTGGAAGCGCAGTATCTCATTTATTAACATCATTAATTCCATCATCATCTCCTTCTCGTCTCGTCAGAACTCACCTAGGTTAGCCAATATCCAGTTGGAAGCGCAGTATGAGGAAGAGAACACCTGTCCTCATTCTGCTCACAAACTCCCAACCTCAAGCCCTAACCCCGGATGAAACTCTAACTCTAAAGTGTATCCTTACATTAAGTTTATGGTTCGATGAGACACGGTTAGGGTCCCGTGCCTCCTATCAGCCATCGAGATATGATTGAGTTGCTTGAGCGATAAGTCGTTGGCTGGAATTGAGATAAGCAAGGCGTCTTCGTGGAAGGTGATTGTCTATAGAGAGTCGGGGGGTGGGGCTCTCAGACATTGGCAAGGAGACATTCATTCATTTGTACAGGTAGGTACGAAAGCATTGCTGTCTCGGTGGTCAGTAGATGGTATCCATCTGACTAAGAATACGCTCTCGCCCACCTCAGAGCTGACCTGAGAGTCGCTTCTAGTTCTGGAGACCCCGGGTGCCGAGAGAGATGGTCGGTGAGATGTGGCAGAAGGACACAGATGTAGGTGGCAACCAATCTCTCCTCATTTGCAGAAGCCAGGGAGTCTGAAATGAGGAGACAGATGAGGTGCTGAATGCATGCTGGGTTAAATGACTGAAAAGATTGGAATATTCAGAGAAGGGAACCATCATATTCAATGAAAGTCACCCGCGGTCGTTCAAGCAATTAAAACTCACCCACTAACAGATGTTCTCCTCCCCTTGTAGGCAACTTGACTACCAAAACATCTAGTCTCTTACAGAGACGAACATTCAGGACTGCAGCCTTCATCTTAGAAGTTTTCTTTCCGTATCTTTTAAGACATTCATCGAGAGAAAACCTCCATAGGTTCATAACTGGAGTCATCTGTCCACATCGCAATTGTCCTCTTACCTCACTTATAGCACTCGAAAGATACCTATGAAGTAACCGGTTTATTTCAAATCGCGCGCCATACTTTCGATACCCTTGCGGCGCGTGACTAAGAAATCTTTCTACTGCAAATGTAGCATTAGTGGAAGGGCATGGTAGAGGACGGAAGGTGTGTTTGGTCCCCTTTTCCTTCGTAAGCCACCTATGAACAGTTTTATGGAATAAAACCGGGTGGCTTAGTTTCACGGAAGCGATGGCAACAAGTAGAATATCGGCTTTTGACGATGATAGGTAAATTCGTCTAAATGCTGGCGTTTTCATTTTATCTGTTGAAGGTAGCGGGGATGCATGCTGTAGTTATATGGTCCTGTATATGGGGGAAGGGACATGACATGGTGAATGTCATTGGTGATACGGAAAAGGTGTGAGAAAAATAAAAGAAAAAACTGACATACTGAAGAGAAACACATATTCGCCTCATACGGCGAACGTCATGTTAAACCGCTCAAAAATCCTTTTAAAGCAAAAGTAATGAAAGCATCAAAAAGGCTCTTAAAACTCGAATTTGAACCAACGAGAACAACTGTAACATAACACAGAACCTCCCGTAGCTGACGCCCCCCACAAGTTAGCCCGACTAAAGTCATGGACCAAGAGGAGTGACTATGGCGGCATTGCGGACATCTGGTTCGGGATTCTGGTGAAATCGGTTCAGTACATTGCCGATGCCAACAAAGCACAGGTGCTTCGCCTACCGAGAGTCTCCCGGCTCCCTTTGGTGAAGTGGAGATACCTCATCGATCACATTTTCAAGAGAAAGAACCCCGGATGCGGGCTCTGCGACAAAGCCACCACCAAGAACCTCCACGAACACATCTTTTGCAAGTGCGAAGTCCTTTCCCCCGATGTTGACCAAAATGAAGGTCCCTGCGGTGGGCTCGCCCAAAGCGTGGATTTTCATCGAGGAAGGAGGGCCACAAAGCAGTAGTGTACTAACCCAGACATCGAATACAAACTTCTCCACCACCTACAGATGACCCAGCGGGCTTTTCATTATGGAGGACGTTGAGATGCGGAGTATGAATACTAAGGAGACGAAAAGAAACAAGATGAGGAAGATAAAGAAGACGAAAAGCAACACGATGGGGAATATCAAGGAGACGAAAAGAAACACGACGATGATTCTTAAGGAGACGTCAGCACTTGATTGAGCATATTATTCTTGTCCCCTTGTCTGTTTTCATCGACTTCTGTAACTCGTCAAGTCTTTGTAAACACACCAAAAGAAGCATTACTAACCCGTCAATAGCTGATGACTTTACTAGTGTTGATAACTGGTGACACCAGAGCAATATGGTTACTTCAGATGTTAACCAAGTACAAGTAGGTTTCCCGCTGTTTACCGTATGTACCAAATATACCTTTCTTTAAGACAGGCACAACTCAACAATGTACCTTACCGTAGTAAAAACACACCTATTGGAACAAGGACCTCGTTGACATAATCGCAGAAGTCATGGAAACGATATGGAGTTGTTTATTGTGTTTTACACGGATTATTACCCTTCTTATCTCCTTTTTTCCTATTTGTGCTACCCCACATTTTGACTTCAACCACCCACAGAATCCGCATTAACCATCACAAGAGAGAAACAAACATGCTGGTGGAGTTATGGAGACTCAGACTTTCTGTTGCACCCTTTTGATTTGTAAAAACTTGGGTTTTTTCGAAAATTCAAAAATTCACCATTTTGCCTGACCCATGGTCAGACAAAATCGCTAAAACCGCCCAAATCTGAGTTGCTGACTAAGCAGGATTTTTGAATATAACAGGATTAAAGCTTCCTGATCAGTCGTAGATGAAATTTCTGAATGGGGTGAGTAGGAATATATCTTTTGTTTCCAGTTTTGATGTCGTCTTTGTGGTTTTTTCCTCCAACGAAACCGCCAAAAAAATATTTCACCCCTGATTCGGCACTTTTCGGTTTTTTTTTATTTCGAGATTTTTAGAAAAGCTTATTTCATCAAAAGTGACCAAGTTGTGGGAAGTTGAGAAAAAAAATAAAAAAGTCGCATATCTGGGAAGTCACATATAGCTAGCTTAAACTGCTCCCCCGGAGCTCATGAGTAGTAATCCGCTTTCTGTTTCCAGATTTGCAATTTATTTCGAAAGTTACAGAGGTATGAAGTTGGCAAATTGGTAAGTTTCTAATGTCGTTGTCATGGCCCCAATATGCATCATAGAGACTATTGGGTATTACCCCTCTACTCAGAGCGCCAAGCTCTATATTATCATCAGTTTTAATAGCCTGATTAAAGCCTCTGAGCAGTGTTGCGGCGGCTTGTAACATTCCAAAAACTGTTTTTTGTTCAAACAACCTCAATAACGTCTAAACTCGATCAGCGAAGTCAGATTGGAGATGGTGCGGGTCGGGGCTATCCAAAACTACCACTTGTATGTGTTGGAGAGCCATATTTCCCGTTTTCGGTTTTTTTTCTCGTTTTTCTCCGACTTGACTGACTTTGTGTCTTCAGCCCCAGTTTTTAAGGTTTAAGCTTTTTGTTATCAGTATTTTTCGATTTTTCTCAAAAATCTTGATACTCACCTTTTCTGAAACTTAGTG
>ULGT01000006.1:758136-774720 GCA_900519025.1 Yarrowia porcina
ATCATCATCTCCTTCTCGTCTCGTCAGAACTCACCTAGGTTAGCCAATATCCAGTTGGAAGCGCAGTATGAGGAAGAGAACACCTGTCCTCATTCTGCTCACAAACTCCCAACCTCAAGCCCTAACCCCGGATGAAACTCTAACTCTAAAGTGTATCCTTACAGTGAGATGTGTGATCAGTGGCGAAACTTTGTTTGGGTGGGAGAAAGATAGTATTAGTGGGCACCTACCTTAGTTTGGTTGGAGTAGGGTGGAATTTGTAAGCTTGTTCGTAGGTTGGGAGTTGGAAGCTGGTTGAATACAAGTAAAGCCAATAGGGCGAGCAAGTACCTCTTATATAATGACGTGCAGAAATCATGTCAAAAGTGGTGTGATGGGGAGAAGTAGGAGAAGCAGATATTGACCTATTTCGATCCAGAAGTCACGTGACAAACATAGGACCATCATATGACCATCACGTGACAGCCACACCCCCCCTCCCACCACAAACACCTTCAGCGTTTATGTTTTTCTTTTTGCCACCTCGGCTATCGTCCTTCTTCAAAGTCAATTGATCAACGCACTCTTCTCAATGCAGAGTCTGGGGCATCAGGTGGTGATAAATCGGCGTTATGATTGACCGCAATCAGGTGATCGGGGTGGAGAAGTCACGTGACAAATGCTGGAAGGGTAGGGACTATTTTGGGGAGTCCTTGATTGATTTCGTTCGTTAAGTAGACTTGATAACATATTATAACGGTCGCAAGCTTGTCTTGAAGATCTTATCGGAGAGAACCTTGGAAGTTGGATGGTAAGTTTTGGAGGGGTGATTGGTTGGTACATTAAGGCGATTTTGGTACCAAACGATTCAGCCGAGCTAGGGGATTCTATTGGTTTAGTTATTTTTGTCATACGACAAATATTGGGGGCTGTAGGTGGGTCCTATAGAAGAACATCTTAGAGGGAAGAGCCTAGACTTGGATGTTGAACAGCACAATTTTTGAAGGTGATGTTTTCACGAAAAAGGGGAATATTGGTATCAGTCGAGTCACCTGACTTTCAGGAATCTAATGGTATACTTTTTATTGCTATAGTGACATTTTTGGTGCTTCTGGAGGGTACCTATGGAAGACGGTTCAATGACGGCAAAAGTTCAACAGCACAACATTGTGGGCCGTGTTTTGGTCAGATGTAGAAGAGAATAGTACAGAATGATTCTATAGAGCTTCAGGACTCTAATGGTATATTTTATTTCGTTCCACCATCTCTATAACTAGTCCTAAAGTACTCTTGTTGAAAGATGCGTTTAGACATGGTTCGACTATGATAGCCTGGAAGCCAACTGTTCAACTGCACATCATTGTCGTCTCAATTATTGGCAAAACCTGCGGAATTTTGGTACCAAAACACTCCCCAAATACCAAGGAGTCGAATGGTATAGTCCATTTAGTCACATCTTTACAATTGATAGCTATGATCAATACTTCTAGCGAATGATCATGAACTCAGAGATACGATAGTATACCTTTAAAGAGTCAATACTCACTAGATGTTCCAAAATACTGTACCAAAATACTCCCCAGAACACAAGGAGTCCAATGGTACCTTTATCCTTGCTACAGCAACAGTATCATGTATTATATACCTCTAGAGAACAGTCTCATGATGACAGGCTCAACAGCACACCATAACAGAACCAATTCTTTGTCAATCTCAAAAATATTAGTACCAAAAGACTCCCCTAATTTCAAAGAATCTAATGGTATACTTTACTCCCCCACATCTCGTCTACTCACAACTTTACCCTCCACCCCCATTCCACCACCTCTCATGCACCTGCTGCATCCATCATGCACTCCAACACTCTTCTCCATTCTTTCTTCACCACTCATCACGACAAATGAACAAACGTCATAGTGAGTCTCCTGCTGCCAAGAGCGGGTCCAATCGGCCACCAAAACGGCCGAGAACAGGTTCATCACGTGACCGCCCCCGATTCCAGATCCCGCTGATTGAGAATTGGGTGCTCATTTTTCTTCGTTCTGGCAAACATTTTTTCTACAACAAAGACACCAAGGAATCGGTATGGGAAGCTCCTGATCACGTGGACGATTTTCTGTACAATCACGTGGACCAGAATCTTGTTCTTGTTCTTCTTGCACGAGCCAAAGGCTTACGTAAGAAGGATGATGTGTATTGGAGGGTAGGAGAGGATACTCTTTATCAGAGGGTGAGGACGACGAGTGTTGAGACGAAGGAGGTTGTTGAAAAGAAAGTTGAGACGAAAGCTGAGTCTAAAGATGAGTCAGCAAAAGGAGTTGACCCAATCAAAACTGCTGAGTCAGAAACCAAAGAGATTGTTCACCAAGATACTGTCCCAGAACACGAGTCAGACTCGGAAGAATACTCTTCTTCGGACGAATCAGAAGGCGAAAACAACGGAATTGATTTCGCTGCGTTGTTGAGTGAAGATGAAGCTGAGGAGGTTGAAGTGGAGGAGTCTGGGCCGTCAGGAGACGCCATTTCCACGTTTAAAGAGCTTCTGAATGCTTATAACGTCAACCCATTCTCCACATGGGATAAAGAACTTGAGAAAGTTGTTGATGATGATCGATACGAAGTTCTGGAGACTCGAATGGACCGAGAAAATGTGTTTACTGAGTGGGCCAAGGAAGTTATAAGGCTCAGAAAAGAAGCTAAGAAAGCAGAAGTTGAAGAAGAAGATGAATTGGAAGTGGATATTTCTCCTGCAGAGGAGTTTGTCATGTTGTTGAAGGATACGTTCAAGAAGAATAAGTTTTACGTTGAATATCGACGTAAAAACAAGTCAGATGAACGGTTCAAAGAGATTGATCTTACTGATAAAGAAAGAGAGTCAGTCTACAGAGCATATTCAAAGGTGGCTTCTATGAAGAAGAAAGAGCGAGTTGCTGCATTCAAGAAGCTACTTGAGGACAACAAAGCACTGGTTAATGCGGAAACTAATCTTGGAAACTTGCATACCTCCATTTCCAATGATATAGCCTGTATGGTGCTTGATATAGAAGACCGTGCTGAACTACTGGAGGAGTTTGTTACTCAGCTGACTAGTGGTCAGATTGAGTCTGTGGAGGGAGCCAAGAAGAAGAAACAGCAGAGATTGTTGTACGAAAAGAGCAAGGCTGCTCAGATTGAGAGAAAGAAGGCTCAATGGGGTATTGAAAAGGGAAAGAGGAGGTTGGATAAGCAGAATAGGGAGCTAGGAGAGGAGGTGAAGAAGCTCGGAATGGAGGGTCTAAAGTCGCAGTTGGAGTAGGGTATTTATTGACAATGTATTATTGTATAGAGTAAGAGGGTGTAGACAGTACAAATCCTGTAGATTGAGAAGTAGACCTAGAACTTGATAGAGTGAAGAGATATCAATGATAATACAATGTTGCTGCTTAGTAACTCTTCTTGTCCTTGAAGTCATCGATGTGGTTTTTCTTGATGTACCCTTCAAAAAACTTAGGGGTCTTGTTGAAGAAAAGTCAACTGGGGAGTATTGGGTGATACTGAAGAGATGGAGCAATTAGGGTTGATCCCACATGGAGCCCGTCGTTTTCTCTTCCAAATGACGTCTTTTATTTTCAACTTGTCATACAATATTTCGAATTGGAGCATCTTTAATTACCTTTGGAAGACTTGTGAGAACATCTGGCTATACCCAAGGTTAATTACTTGACGTTTAGTTAAAGGAGAAACTCCGCTGGGGGCTCATTTTGGGTGTTGCAGAGGAGGTAGGAGAGACATATTGGTATCAGGATGGAGCTACAAGCGTTATTGTTTACGTCAAGATTGTGTGAACACTTGGTGGGTTTACGTGGATATAAACTCACCAAGTGTTCACACAATCTTTTGCGCTATCTCCCCTTCACATCTACTTCGACTTTGTTAGGAAGGGGAGGTCGAGAAGGGGAAACGATGTGAGGGGCTGAGAGTTATATTTCAGGTGAAAAAAACCGCGGAAAGCAATAGAGTTGCAGTCTGAGAGTCATTTGAGGTATTTTTTTACACACCTTGATTTCTTACGAGTACTTTTTTCAGACCACTATTAGAGAGCACAGTTAACTCTGAGAGTCACAGAGTGAAGACATTATGGAGTGAAAATCGAGCTTCGGAGTTGACAGAATTGTTTGAAAGTGCTTCAAAGACAACTCTGCCTTTTCCAAACTTCAATATCTCAACTATTCGTAGTTCTACAATGGTCCTAATAACTACAAAAACCTATGGGTATAGGCTTGGTAGATTCTTGAAGATGCAAGAGAAAGACAAGACCCATAAGTTGAGATTCTGTGAAGTGAAATTCCACCATTTTACTTGAATAAAAATTTCAATCTATAAATCAAGTCCATACTAGGTAGACTTCAACCTGAGGGAACTACACTCCCAAGTAAAGATACTCTTGACGCTGTAGAAGACCACAACATACTACAAATTTTTGTATGGCAGCCATCTGTTCTTTTGCCACGGATTTATTTATGGGTATATTCACTAAATATTGTCACTCTCCGTATGTTTGTAGACCCCCAGATATATTCCCCTACCTTGTAGCACACCTCCTCCTCAACAACACTCCCAACTAATGCCCAACTATAAGTTCAGCCGATAAGATAGACACTCATAATCTCAATTACTGGGATGATAACTCGCAAAAGTTGTCCAATCTATTTAAAATGGTATTCATGAACCCATTGATTTCTTTATTTTCTTCCAATCAAATAATTCGGTTCTTTGAGGGATCCACTCGAACTAGTACGTACCCTCCAGGACAACTTATAAGTCTAATTATCACCTTAAAAATTCCCCAAAAAACAAAATCTGCTCTCTCTAACCCCCCTTCAATCACGTGACCCAACGTACCTCCTCCTTGACCCTCTTTTATCCGTCGTTATTCTCCCCACCCCAAATCGAACTCTTCCCTATCACCTCTGCATACTTTATTCATGCACGTCTAATTCCACCTCTTTTTTTCATCACCACACTTTCACATCATCCAATATGCCGCCTAAATTGTCCTTCTTGGACATGCCTGCGCCCGCAGGGTACGTTCCTGGACTTGGACGAGGCGCCACGGGCTTTTCTACACGTGCAGACCTCGGATCTGCTCATAGAGCAACAGATACAGACATCCCAGACGACCCTGAGAGGTTCAGAGACCCTGATGATGCTGGAATTCTGGGTAGAGAAAGCGCTGATGCCGACGACGAGCTTGCCGACGAAATCTACGCGCAAATTGATGCCAGAATGGAGGAACGGAACAAGAAAAGACGCGAAATTCGGGAAGAAAAGGAGCGTCTGGAAGAAGAGAAACAGGCTACTATTGGAGGAATGTTTGCTGATGCAAAAAGAGCTTTGTCAGAAGTTAGTCACGATGAATGGCTGAACCTGCCTGAAAGTGGAGACCAGACTCGAAAGAATAAACGAGCTAGAATGGAGGCTAGAGAGGGTCTAAGAAGCTACAATATGAGTGATACTGTATTGGAGGGACTTAGAGGAAGGGCAGAGCTGGGAAATCACGTGACAGAAACCGACGACGGCAGTGTTACTCATATCAAAGCGATTTCCGATGCCAGAGATAAAATTCTCGACCTGAAATTGTCTGGAAGTGAGTCTACTCAAAGTAGTATAGATCCTAGTGGATATATCACTTCTCTAAACTCTGAAAACTCTCAATCCACTACCGAACTTGCCGATATCAAGAAAATGACTCCGTTTGTCGAATCTCTTATTCGGAGCAACCCCAGAAACGCTGCTGGATGGATTGCAGGTGTTCGTCTTGCTGAGCTGAAAAAGAAACCGTCTCAAGCTATTCAGCTGGCTGCTCAGGGCTGTGAAAATTGTCCTACAAATGAAGATGTATGGCTGGAGAGTATTCGAGTCAATGATGTGGTCAATGGACGAATTATTGCTGCTCAAGCTGTCAAAAGATTGCCTGAATCAGTCAGAATCTGGGAAGCTGCTGCTGACCTGGAAACTACAGAGGAAGCTAAAAAGAGGGTTCTACGGAAGGCTCTGACATCCGTTCCCCAATCTGTTCAACTCTGGAAACAATTGGTCAACTTGGAAGACGAGGAACATGCTAGATTACTGCTGAGACAAGCTGTAGTTAGTGTCCCTCTAAGTGTGGATCTATGGCTTGCTCTGGCACGTCTAGAGGACCATAAAGCTGCTGAAAAGGTACTAAATCGAGCAAGAAAGGCCGTACGCACAGCTCCTGAAATTTGGATCGCTGCTGCTCGTCTAAGAGAACAGGTCAATGGAGCAAAGAAGGAGGTGGACAAGATTATGAAAAAGGGAGTTTCCGAGCTGGAAGAACATGGAAGAGTATTGTCACGTGACGAATGGCTTATTCATGCCCACGTGTGTGAAAAAGAAGGGGCCGTTTTGGCTTGTGGAGCTATAGTTAGAGCTACTGTTGCTCAGGGGATGGATAAAGAACCAGAACATGTGCAAATCGATACGTTTTTGGACTGCTCACGTGATCTGAACTATCCCGTGACTAACAGAAGTGCTCTTGAGCTCGCTACTGAAATGTTCCCTTCTTCCGAAAAGATTTGGCTTACTTGGACTGCTCTTGAAAAACGACTCAACAGTGAAGAGCTATGGAATGTGCTTGAAAAAGCTGTTACAGCTTGCAAAAAATCCACACAGCTGTGGCTCAGCTATATTCGAGAAAAATGGCACCGCGGAAAGTTCAAAGAGTCACGTGAAATCGTGTCACGTGCATTTGAAGAGGTTGGCCATTCTCAAGATATTTGGCTCGAAGCAGTTCAACTGGAACTCGAGATTGGACAACCTGATAGAGCCAGGAAGCTGCTGGAGAAGTCACGTGAGGAGGAAATCGCACGTGAGCTACTTTGGGTTCGTGCTGTTCGTCTTGAACGGGAGTTAGGAGCCCCCTCTGATGCTGTATCTCTTGCTGAAAAGGGATTGGAAGAGTTTGTTGAATGTGATGGACTCTGGATTGAATTGGGTAAAGCAAAAGCTGAGTCAGCAGATATGGCTGCGGCACGTGATATTTACCTCCAGGGTACCAAAAACTGTTCCAAATCAGTCCCTCTCTGGATTCTTCTTGCTGCTGCTGAAGAGGCTAGAGGTGTTCAAATCAGAGCTCGTTCAGTTCTAGAACAGGCTGCGCTTATTAATCCAAACAATGAGGAACTGTGGTTAGCAAGAGTACGACTCGAACTACGTGCTGGAAATACTGCCCAGGTCAAAGTGCTTCTGTCACGTGCTCTCCAGGAGTGTCCTAAGAGTGGAAGACTTATTGTGGAAAGCATAGCTCTGGAACCTCGGTCTCATCGAAAGTCGAAACTGGTTGAAGCAGTTAGTAAGAACGAAAACGACGGATACATTCTTGTTCTTCTTGCTAAATCTCTTTGGCTTCGAAACCAGTTTGATAAGGCTTCGAAATGGCTTACTACTGCCTTAGAAGCAGACTCAAACAATGGAGATGTATGGTTATGGGCTTACAAGTTCTTTTCTGAACGAGGAGAAGGTGTTCAGGAGGTGATTGACGGATTCCAACAAGCTGAACCGACCGAAGGAGAAGTGTGGAAGGCACTCAAGGAAGATATTGGAAACTTTGGAAAGACAGATGTGGATTTGCTCAAGGAGGGAAGCGCGAAACTCGACCTGGGGAGTAAGTAGAGAGATGAAAGGACTACGAACCCATGCTACTTGTGGTTTACATGTCGCAGCTCTTCAGTATCTACTATGAAGTTAGGGAAGGTTACCCCAACAGAAAGAGTTTGCCATCTAAGCGGAACCACTAGATAGCTGTATATATCAGAGCATTACTCTTACCAGATTTGTATTGTATCTTTTTTAGAGCTCGTCCACCTTGTAAATGTAGAGATGGGAATGATGAGATAATGGAAGTGGTGTTGGGCAGCTAGTAGGGGTCCAGAAAGGCTGGGAATAATGAGTTGATGTAGTTATGGTCAAATGAGTCTTTCATTCGATTTTCATAATGCCCCAAAGCCTTCGGAAGTGTAGTTATCGCTACCAAAAGAGATGGTCTTGTAATTAGTTAAAGAAAAGCGGTAATCAAGTGGTATGAGGTTATTATAGTGCTTAACATGACGAAAAGTTGGTAGAGATTAACGTCTGGATGTGTCTGGTTAGAAAGTATGTCTCATATTTTTCTCTTCTGAGGGCATCAACAGTGGCAAGAAAACTAGGTGTAGGGGTAGGTCGATTAGTTGGCGAATAAAAGCTGAAATGGAACATGAAATAATACTGAAATTGTTTAACTCACTATAATAGTGTGAAGAACCACTTCTGATTGGGATTTAAACGTTCTGGTGCTTCATTTACCTCTTTTCTGTGAGCTCCCCATGAAAGACGAGAGTCTCTGTTCGTCCCAACTCGATGTATTATTGATGATAGAAAGCTGAAATAAGGCAAAGTAAAGATCTTATTGCATTTTCTATAGCTACTATAGCATAGTTCACTACATCTTGTTGCTTCTGGTATTCATTCCTGCTGTATATCTCTGTTCTGTTATTCTGCTGGTAGGGACCCGAGTCCAGGCTCAGGAATAAGTCGACTAAATAGCATATAAAACCAGAACTTGAGTAAGAAAAAAACTCAGGACGCTTATTAATGACTATTGCTATATTATTGATTACTTCTGGCTGCCCTAATAACTTATTCTGCTATAATAACTTACTCTGCTATAGTCACCTCTGGTTCTTTAAGCATCAAAAATCGCAACTTAGAATAACCTGATAAATGAAGAATATAAGTTGTAGAGAAGTACGAAAAGCCGCCAATAACAATCTTGATGGGCATCAGTAGGTAACTAACAGCTTAATCCCATCTCTGACATCTTTTTAGATGGTATTACTCTTCATTATGTAAGCACCATAAACGAAGACCAAGATAAAGCAAAGGTACCTCGACAAATAAGAGAACTAAAGCAGGTGTGAAAGGAGTCACTGGCTGGAAATTTCTAGATGATAAACAAATTCTCAGTGTTCCTGGCACGTAAGAATCTCGACCAGTACGAAGCATTCGTGAGGGTTGAGTGGGATAAAAGAACGAAAAAAACTTTTTATGTAGGTATTTAAGAAGTGATGTCTAATCAAAACATCTGCAATAATGTGTTACAGAAGTTCCAAAGTCGATGGAATGTTTAGTAAGGGTGTTGAGGTTCTTCGCAGTCCACTCCATGATGAGTGCAAACAGATAACGAAGGATACCGAGATATAGAGAGTAGCTGAAAGGTAGATTGTTTGGGAAGTATACTGATTATATTGATCTTAAAGATGTTCGCTTCTCAGAATTAATGTGATCAATACTATGTGTTTTACACAACTATGAGTTCAAACTGTTCACTTGGTTGAACCACGATTACATATCATACACAAGAAGGTAGAGAAGAGGCTAATGTAGCAATATTGCGACTAAAAAACATAATAAACGGAGGCTAACAGACGTATCAATGACCCACTGAACTTCATGCACCTCAATTCTGCGTTTTTACGCCTGTTATTCAACTTTTCCTTTCGACTGAATATTGAGCCTCAGTTATAAGTGTGATAATTGAAGGAGTATTACACATAGATAAACAAGTGGAGCTCTAATACATTCTAGTAGCTAAGGAAAGGGCTGTCGACTGGTTACGTCTCGTTGTTTCAACTTTTTCGCCTCGATTTCCAAGTTCTATCAGTCGTAACTTGGTTCCTAACTAATGGTGCCCACACAAGAACAAGTAATACTACTATTTTATGTGTCAGAGTGAACGATGAAGTTTCAAATGTGCACTGCTGGACATTATAGCTATGACAGGCGTCTTATTAGTCTTCTATTCAGGTTTTATTGTTCAAAAAAAGTACTTGTAAGTTGTCATTTGTTCCTCTACCAATACTGCTGACAGAATTTAATGAAGCAACTAAGGCATTTGAATGTGATTGGTTGCACTGTAGTAGTACACTGCTAACTCTCTGCTTTGCCTTTACTCTTTTTGTTCTTCTTGTATGTCATTTCATAGTGCCTTCAAAGAGGGCATGGAATAGACATGAATGCAGTAGAACAAGGATAGTATATTGAGGATACAAGATGTATCTTACTGTGTTTCAGCTGCCTTCAAAAACCTCAGGGGTAACTTACCCTACTTTATTTCAGCTTTTCTGGAACTTTTATACGAGTTATACCAATTACAGTCCTGTACTAGAATAACAGAGTAGCAGAACTTAGAGAAAAACAGAAGTTTCAATACCAGTGATAACCAAAAGTTATCAAATGTTCACCCCGGTCTAAAAGACCCGTACTTGCCATGATTACCACTTACTTACAGCTTTTGTCCTTCAATTAGACAAGTTACCGCACCTGACGATCTTATCCCTCTGTGAGAAGGCAAGAGAGGTTGATGAAACAGTATTGCTACTACAAGAAGCAATAGTTTTGGGAATATAAGACCTATAGACATCTTGCTGCTCTTTTTTCACATTGATTCAGCTTTTACTTGTCAGTTACAGGTCTTATCACTGTGACTACATTTGACCCTTACTAAGCAATTCCCCCTAACAGAGAATTTAGATAGTAAATACATATTAGCGACAGAAAGTGGAGTATTATTATCTACTAGCAGCTGTAAATAGTATCAGGGTAATTTTTTTTTCTCCTCATTTCACCGTTTATGCAAGATTTTGTCATGTTGTAAGAATAGTTGCTTTGGCTTCGTCATTGATTCTTACTAAAGAGAGAGAAGCACGGGTAAAAACTTGGAAGAGGCATAGATGAGATGTTATAAACCTAATAGTTGCTAATAAGACTGTTATTAACCACTTTTTATGCTTCTTCACAGCTTCAATTCTTCAGCTATGAGATAATCCCAACTGATGACTCTTGTCTCTCCACCTAATGCTTACTCAACAGAGAGGAATATCGTGTAGATTTGTCTCAGCACCTCGACGAAGTTTTTAGAAGGCTTTTAATAGCAGTTTAGAATATTCATTAACTCTTATCTCTCTTTGTTTTATCTTTTGTAGTTCAATTTTCGAGTTATGCCCTGTCAATGTGTTTTGCTGAATGCTCATGTCATCTCTTCAGCTACGATACTTTGTAAAAGGGAAAAAATGCAGAAGAAAAGTTGATTCAGGAGACTCAAAGTTAACATATGACCTACTATGTGGTACCAGTAACAATACCACTCCTTTTACTTGCTTTATTTCGCCTTCTCATTTTAAGAGATCGAGTTATACCAGAGGTGTGCATGAATTTGAGATAATTGGTATGATAAAAGTTGAAGAGAGTAGAATAACGCAGTAAAATGCGTGGTATAACCCCTCTAGAGCCCTCATTACTTTTTTATGCTGCCCTCTACTGCTTTTCCTCATAGATTTAGATGCTACACGTTGTTGCTGGGATAGTCGGATAAAGACTGTTAGGGATAACTCGAATACCTGAGAGAGAAAAGATGAAATTAGATAGAAAACGACGTTTGTTACATTTTAGGGTGCCAACAGTAAGTAAGTGTCAACTTCTTAATGTCTCTAGCTCATTTTACTGTTGTATTTCTTTTTGTTATGTGAGTAGGTATCAACCCTGATCGAGAAATGAGTAGCCTATTGACAAAGCGAGTAAAAAAAGAGAAAATAAGTGGCTAAAGACGTTTAAGCCACTCTATAACGTGTTATTGTCTATTTTATATTGACTTCCGTAAGTTTTCCGTTGGATTTACCTCGATTGTACATGCTTGATATATCTCTTGAACATTGATGTTTTCAGAACAAGGCGAAACAGAGCAGAAAAACACCAGGGACATTTATTAGTAGATCATACACTTCTTTCGAGTGTCATGAACCTCACAAGCGTCTATTTTTATTTTATTCAAGTTCTTTCTGCCATTAATTCATTATTAAATTGTGGGGCATCACATCTCTGAATCCAGGTTTCTAAGAGAACTAAAAATATTAACAGTACCGGTAGTAACTTAGACTAAACAAGAAGAAGTGGTTGATTGTATAGTGGTAGCTATGGAGAAACTCAGGAGACCCTTCTTATGTTTGATATCAGCTTATATATCTCATTGTGGAGTACCGGTACTTGTAAAACTAACTCTTCATCGATGGTACTTTTAGAACAAGTAGATGTAGCAGAAGAATGTATTGACTGTAGCTGAAAGAAGAACATGGCACTATAGAAGCCAAATGAAAGTTCTAAGCACCAGTTCTTAGTTCACTTCAGCTTTGCTATGTCAATAATGCGAGACATGCTAGACCTCGAGTATCACTTCTGAATCGATGTACTTTTAAGCAGGGGCAAGATGACCTCAGTACATACTAAGAACAAGAAGAAGTAGTAGACTAACATCAAATGACTTTGTAAAACGTCTCGGTGCTTTTGCTTCTTTCAGCTTTTATTCTTCATTTTATCTCATGTACAAGTATTAGATCCTGAGTTTCACAATGTCCACAGAACAGTGAGAACTAGGAGTAATAATATAACACAAAAAACAATCTGGCACGATGATAGCCCAACCTACACTGACTGCTTTCTATCTTTCTTCATTAGCACTTTTCCTTACGGTATATTACACCTCTAAGCTAGCACAGTGGAAGTAATGCCAACGTAAGGACATACAGTAGATCTATTATACCCATGGTGTTTAAGAGAGGTTCTTAAGCTAACTACTATACTAGACTAGCTGACAAATATCACCTCCCCTACACTGTATCTATCTTTCTTCGCCCTTTAATCTTCATATTCTCCTGACCTTTCATGCTAATCGCGACTCTGGGCTATCGCAAGCTGCTATATTATAAAGCAGAGACACGGATAAGTTAATAGATACTTACAATCAGTTATGAGAACTATCATTAGACACTTTTCCTGCTTCTTTTCAGCTTTTATTATGCTATTATCAGGCTAACCATACACATGACAGTTGAATATTTGTAAAAGCATACGACATAGAGGTAATGTATGGTGAAAAAGGTATCTACTGCAAAGAAGAGAGCCAAACCATTTATAGGGGCCTGTGTGAAATAAAATCGATACTTTACATTAATACATTTCAGCTTTTAACCGTCATTTATCCAAGTTAACATTCGGTACTAATATCAACCACAATAGAACTTGGAAATTAACTGTATTACTACGTATTAGGAACACAAGAAATGACAGCTACTTACAACTAGCCTTACTGGGCAGCTCGAGACTTTTTTAATACTCCTTTTCAGCTTTCTTCGCTACTGGTAGTTATTTCAGTTATACCCAGTCCTAGGTTTCGCCTCTCCCTTGGTAGGGAGGAAAATATGGAAAGAAGCTATACAGGAAACTACTGCAGACCATTATTCACACAAAATTAGCCAACTAATCATGCTTGGAACTTTTTTATTCCCCATTTCAGCTTATCTTCTTACTTTAGCTACTTTCCACCATGGGGTTGTTAAGAGCTTCAACATAGAACTGTATACTGAACACTCAGAAGCTAGCTCTGATATTTGGGAACCTGAAAAATCTCTTCAAATTGACGGTGTCTTGTCTGAAGTTGCGGCTGATATCACACTTTCAACTTTGTTTATACGTCCAACCACTTTTTCGTCCATGTAAGATCCCAAATCGAGTCATAAGGTGTTAAGTGCTTAGTCAGCCTGTGACCACGTAGTGGTCACGTGGGATCTTACTAGAACAGGTCATATCTCTCCCTAAAGACGGCACGTGCGTAGCACGTGACCATGTTACAGGTTACCCGGATGTTAAGGAGCATCCTGCAGAGCAGGATGCAGTATAAGTACAGGATTTTAGGAGATATAGTTAATCAAGTTTACCATAAGTCAGAAAGACAGAGCTTCCGGAGTCAAGAGTTGAGCTCTGTAGGGCAGATCAGCGGTGCCCGCTGATCTAAGGAAAATGTTGAAACAACCCAGGAATCTGTCCCTTACACATGGTAGCGGTACCTAGTAACGATTTGAGGAGCACTGAAATTTTTTTCTCTCGGAATTTTCTGGGGGGAGGAGTGCGGACCACGCACGGTCCAAAAGGCTGGTTCCTGGGTAGGAAATGAGACCCTGACGAGGGGAAGGAGAAGAACGGCCCGTGGGATTGATACCACGTTAAACTGAAATATCTGGGCCCGTGGGAAAGTAACCACGTTAAAAGACTAGAGAGAGAGACACTCTCTCACAAGGAGAAGTACACGCCTCCGACCAGGTCAGAAGAAGAGAGGGAGTCCCTGAGCAAGAATGAGTCGGCCACGAGCAGGTAGTCAACCAGATGCAGGCGACCAGAAAAGGAACGGGACCTCTAGGCCAGCAAGGGGTCGAGGTAGGCTTGCAAAGAACAGTCCCAGGCAGGATAGGAGCCAGGGTATTTGCGGAGAGTCCCAAGCCAGACAATAAGAGCTCGGGTATTCGCTACAGGACAGTGTTATTAGGGTCCTGGGTCAAGTGCAACAACGACGAAGTTATGATTTATGAGCCCTGTCATGTTTATGAGTTATGAGCCCTGTCATATGAGAAAGATGATGCCGAGATGGCTGCCAGCACTGTAAGGCAGCCCTGATGATAATCGCTAGGCTGAAACGAAGGCGATACGCGCAGGAAGCGGTTAAGCGCGCGGTTACAAATCCATTGCTGATGGTCATGAGGAGAAACATGGTAAACTCATGGAAGAAGGAGCGCTTGCCAAAAGAGTATTGAGCTGCCACTGAGAGTGGTCTTGACCCTCCCCAGATAACACGCCAGACTATAAGTCGGACGAGGGCGTCCGTTTTAAAAGGGGGAGAGGGGTCGGATAGGCGAGTAGCGAGTATTTTAGGAAGAGGAGAGGCTGTGTGGCTAAGGTGGAAGAGCGGAGAAAGGCGACGCGATGCCACACAGGACAAAGAAGAATAAGGGAGGAAGGAAGGCTGGCGAGCGAAGGAGCCAGCCTGAAGATGTACGGTCAGAGGAGGAAGAGAGTGGTCGAGTGAGAGGAGTAAGCGAAGTGATCCCTCTAAGATGACGAGGATGCCTTGTAGTTAACGAGGTATCAGGCTCGGCTGCAGATAACAACGAAGAGGCTGGCCGACGACCATCGATGATTAGGAAAGAGCTGATGAGGAACGAAGAAGCTCGGAAAGAAGTATGTGCGAGCCTGTACGAGAGTATAGAGTGTGGCTCGGACGAAGAAGCTGAAGTGACTGTGTGCGATACTAGTGCTCGGTGGACGAGCGAGAAAAGAGAGCGAGTACACTGGTGATCAGCGAGAATGCAAATGAGAGCGGTGAGCAATGGAGATCAGCAGGAGCGTTAGGAAAGCTGTGATTCCGGAGGAGATGGCGATCAGCTAGAGTGAAGGTGTGAGCTGTGAGCCCCGGAGGATTAGAGGATCAGCAGGAACGCGAGTGAGTGCTGTGAACAGGGAAGAGTGACCGAGGCAGCCCGGTTCCCTGGAGGATAGTCGGAGGATAAGGAGATCGACCTGAAGGATGAGTGACGATGAGTTCGTAGAGCTGAGTCCGAAGATATCGGATAGTACAAGGAAGCGACGAACGTTAGTGAGTGCAGTTGTGATCTCGGGAGGAGAAGGAGTGAGGCGAAGACAAGTCGCTGAACAGGCAGGAAGTGAACGAGATACTGAAGAAGTCAAGTTAAGAAAAGGAGGAGTGAACGAGCTACTGAAGAAGCAAAGCCAAGGAAAGGAGGAGTGAACGAGCTACGAAGAAGTAAGACAAGCTAAGGAAAGGAGGAGCGGACTCGGAGATAAGGAATCGAGTCGAAGCGACGACTTGACAGTGAGTCAAGCAGAGAGTTGCAGACGAAGACTGAGCAGATAGTTACAGACGAAGGCTGAGCAGATAGCTACAGACGAAGGCTGAGAAGTTGATGAAGTGCCCGTGTCGGTTCGACGGAAGGGCACGGTGAATGTTGAGAATCTGGTTCGTTGCCCGTGGTTGGTTTTGACGGTAGGGCGCGGACAGAGTCGAGGAATTTTTTTGGGGAGGCGAAGAGGTGCTGCAGACATGTTGGAGCGGCGATGCTGAGACTGCGTTAAGGAATGATGGCCAAGAGCTACCTTGTATTAGTCAAACGCTACAGAGATGAGCCTCGAGATAAAGAGATCGGTGCTGGGCAAAGCTGGCGGCAAGAAAAGTTTTGAAACTGCTGCTGAGCTAGAGACGAAGCCTGGACTGGTCGAGTGAACAAGTTGAGACTAGGAAGACGAAGTCATTGAAAGAAGAGCTGAAATTTGGCTCAAGAGTTATGAGTACAGTTATGGAGTACTTCGTGGACACTGATCGTGTCCTCAATGTGGAGGGGGAGAGTGTAAGATCCCAAATCGAGTCATAAGGTGTTAAGTGCTTAGTCAGCCTGTGACCACGTAGTGGTCACGTGGGATCTTACTAGAACAGGTCATATCTCTCCCTAAAGACGGCACGTGCGTAGCACGTGACCATGTTACAGGTTACCCGGATGTTAAGGAGCATCCTGCAGAGCAGGATGCAGTATAAGTACAGGATTTTAGGAGATATAGTTAATCAAGTTTACGATAAGTCAGAAAGACAGAGCTTCCGGAGTCAAGAGTTGAGCTCTGTAGGGCAGATCAGCGGTGCCCGCTGATCTAAGGAAAATGTTGAAACAACCCAGGAAT
>ULGT01000006.1:775399-885662 GCA_900519025.1 Yarrowia porcina
ACGTGCGTAGCACGTGACCATGTTACAGGTTACCCGGATGTTAAGGAGCATCCTGCAGAGCAGGATGCAGTATAAGTACAGGATTTTAGGAGATATAGTTAATCAAGTTTACCATAAGTCAGAAAGACAGAGCTTCCGGAGTCAAGAGTTGAGCTCTGTAGGGCAGATCAGCGGTGCCCGCTGATCTAAGGAAAATGTTGAAACAACCCAGGAATTTGTACCTTACAGTCCAGTTGCGGCCATATCCTGGTGAAAATACGGCTTCCCGTCCGATCAGCCATAGTCAAGCACCAGAGAGCCCAGTTAGTATTGTAGTGGGAGACCATACGAGAATCCTGGGTGCTGCAATTCTTTTTTGCGTCAGCAAACGGTGTCTTTTCCCACTTTTTTCCTGTTGTATGTCTCGTCTCCAACCATGCTTCGTCAGAACTTCAGAGGGTTGGAATAGAGCCGGGAAAACGTGTGATAAACGAAGGGAAGAAATAGATTCAACTTGTTTTATCGCTAAAGAGGCGGTATTCTTAGTTCAATATAGTATGTCTTACTTTTCTTTCTTTCTTAGAGTTCTCTTATGTCACCCTTCTATATCACGGTAAAGAGACATGGGCGAAAAGTGGGAAAAGAAGGATTAGTTTGTAGGGGTATGTCAAATGAACGTTTTACGACAGTCTTATTTACAATAATCAAGTCTTTGTTACACTCTTCAGGAAGCCTTGTCATCTCAGCTGTTTCTTGGGTGCTAACATATCATTCCAGAACATGGTAGAGACAAATATTGGGATTTTTGACGATTTTAGGAAAACAAAATTGACTTGAAGGTAAGATAGCGCTATCAAAACCCATTTGAAAACTATATGGACCTGGGTTCCCCTTTATTTCATCTATCTCCTCGATTAGTGGCTGTCATATCTTTGTAGAGATGTGCAATATAATCTCATACAAGCAAACATAGACCGATCAGGTATATGAGCTACTCTGAAATGTTTAAAATACCATCGTAATGAGATCATACAACCTCACTTGTCTATCTTCAAGTTTTTAACCACATCTTTCGCCCTATTCATTCTAGCCCTACTTTGAGGATGGTCATATTACGACATGGATTGGGGTAAAAAGTAGTATTGTAAGGTGAGGGTCAGTTGAGACCGTTCAAGAGACCTATGAGTGACTAAAAGTGCTCTATTCGTGTCTCTCACCAACTTTTATCCCCATTGACCTCCTACAACTCAGGTACCAGTAGTGTAGGATGTGAATGAACTACAAGCGCGTCTATCATTACATGTATGCCAGCAATGAAATGAAGTGTAGCTTCGGGGCAATCTCTGCAGTCTAATCATTTGCCTGATCCACTTTGCAGGGCCAGTTTCTTCTACTGACTACCCAATGGGGCTGTCTTCCTTCCACATATGCTAGCATGTTCAAATCGAAGACGAAATCACTGGGCTAAAAGCGTCATAAGAAACATCTTAGATGTGTAAAGTCTGTGTGGCGTGATATCCTAGTTACAGGCACTCGTTGGTTCGGTACCTCTAGCTCCTTGTTTACACTTCTCGTGACAGGTGTTCCAGCATGCATTCTTCTCTTCCCATCTTCCTTCTCATCATTATTTCGCAATTCACAAAAACACAAGATGCAGTGCATCATTCTCAAATACACCACAACCACACCACTCTCTTCTACACCCCCACCCACCAACTTGTTATATCATCAACTCGTTTATCATATATACATGTCGTAAGACTCTTCAGTCTATTCTAATCACTGTCCAATCATCTTCCCTCCTACATTCTTGCCAAAAGCGAACAAGAAGCGAGATGCCGTCGAATATCGCAAAAATCAACGTCGTGAGTATCCTCCACTTCTCCCCATCGCTCAACCTGGAACTTGGTCTCCAGGCCAACAAGCTCAGCCACCTGGGTAGGAGTAAGCTTTCCAGAAATCAAAAAGGCACCGCAAATGAACGACTTGGAAGTAAGAGTAGCTCGCTCAAGAGCAGCCAGCTGCCAGGGACTCAGAGAGTACGCCCACTGTCGCACAGCCTCCTTATCCTCTGCCTCCTGTCTGTTACCAAGCAGACCCTCATCAGAATCCATAGACTTGAGGTTCACGTTCCAGAACTTCTCGGCCTCGGCAATAACGGGTCGGAAAGCCTCTTCCTGAGCAGCTCGAAGACGTCCCTGGTAGCTTTCAGAGGGCTCAAAGATGAGAAGAGCATCAGTATCAATATAAGGCATGATATCCTTGATGGCAGCGTTTCTGACAGCAGGCGACTTGGCAATGTCAATTGCACGTGACACCAGCGAAGTCAAGGGCACAGAGTGGTTCTTGAGCTTGAGAGAAGGAAGAACCTGCCATTCGTGCATCAAAAGATGAGCCAGAGGTTTCTTCTCAGCAGGGAGAATCAGATCATGCTGACCCATAGTTCGGAGCGATTTTCCACCGAGAGTAACGGTAATATCTCCATTTTCAAGATCCTTGACGGCCAATTCCTCCCAGAATCGTTTCAATCCTTTAACCTGGATAGGAGAGACCTTCTCCTTCTTGTCGGGCTGAACGATTCGAGCCAAGCCGCTCATCAGAGGACCGGCATTCTCGAGCGACAGGTTGGACGCGTGACGCACGGCTTGTTTGGAAATGTGTCGAGCCAGCATTTTGTGGAATGGTAGGAGTGGTGATGAAGGGTTGATCTGGAAGGTGCATGGTGAAGAGTTGGGAAAGTTTATTTGGACATGACCGATGTGTAGTGGGATGAGTCTGAACAAGAGAGGTAGAGTAGTAGGAAGAGGATTATACGTGGTGTGTATGGTATCAAAATGACGAGAAAGATGTCATGCTGACGACTGGGGTGCTCCTATATTTGTAGAATTGCAATTTGCGTTGTCAGAATGAAAAACTTGGGATACCTTGTAGAAGCTAGATAGTACTCCGGTATAATTGTTGAGAGTATTTTAGGGCGTGAATAATGCAGGTGATTGCCTTTTCCCTATTGTAGATATCTCCATCATATCTCCACAGTGCTGTGTTGAGTGAAACAGGAAGGCACCGGAGGAGAAACTTTATTGGGGTAGCTATCTAAAGTCCAAACTGCGATAGTAGAAAGCCTAAGTAGAGGTGTGGTACGACAGCTATGTCTCAAGAAATGTCCAAGTAACTTCTTAGTAAATCAAGTAATGAGCTTGTCCCTTCTTGTAAGACATATTGTACCGGTACCAAAACGTCATCAAAGCCATTTGGAATAAAGGTGGGCTCACACAAGATGAGTCATTCTACTCTGTATCTTACGTATTACTTTTTGAATGGTCAACCACTTCTCTCACTTCTGGAATTCTTGTTTTATACTTATAGTGGATTCAAGCCATTTTGAAAAGCATCGAAATGGTACCCATAAACAACGATATGATACATTGAGATAATTTATACTGGTGATTGGGCCAGTTTTTCTGTTAGTCAAGTGTTGATATTCTATGCTCTTCATTAGTATGGCATTTTGTCTTCTCAGTCAACTGGACTAACGAGCCTTACGACACAACAGCCGAAATATCTCAGTTTTGAGAAAAGTAAGACAAAAAGAAGCCATTAGAAACATTATATCTGTATAGTACAGTACGTTTAGTTCACTAATTGAAGTCACTATCTTCCCACCCGACGTTTTATATAATCTCGGGTGGATCACCTTCAAAGTTGGTTATTGTCGCTATATCCAAGTTGCTAGAAAGGAACTTTCGCAATGATAAAACTTACAGGACAAGAAGATGCCGACATATTCTCACTACTAGCTACTGAGGCCATTAAGTGACTCTTCTCTTGAATTAATTTCACATTCATATTTCTAATAACGCCGTTTTACATGTGAATGGTTTTTGTCTTTCTTAAATGATGCTTTCAGAAGTGGTAGAAGTAACAAAAAAACGTACCAACTGTAACTAAAAGTGGAATACTGCACCCTACAGTGCTCCTGAACGTGTGGTCAGCTTTATCTTTCTTTCTTTCAACTTTTATTTGTAATTGATTGGGGTAACGCCAGACCCTGAATATAGCACTTCCATATATTTATAGAACTGTATGGAACGATGCTAGTTAGTATCAGGAACAAAAAGAAGTAGCTCAAGACTTACTATCAGCCCTTATAAGCATTCCAGACATCTCATTTCACCCATCTTCAACTTTTCCTCTGCAACTTATTCATTTATGTCCGATCGTGAGTTACGCATTCCATCAACGATACCTACAGAAGAGTGAAAAGTCGCACTGATTTCCTAGCCCAAAATTAAAAGTATTATAGCACAATAGAGCCCCAAGTATTGTCACTTGCTTCTTACTCTACTTCATTAGTGCTTTTCCTACTTTACTACGCGCTTCAAATTTCTAAGCTATCGTGTGGTAGTCATGATATTAACACCAGAAGAGGCTGTAGCTGTCAAATACTTCTGGGGATTGGTAGAAGTTGTCAACAGTACAGAATCACCTGGAAGACTAGCTCAGACCTGTTTCTCACCACCATTATAGCTTTTATTCGCCATATATTCTTCTCATGTTCACGTCTACAAGGTGTCTCGTCTCGAAGTTCATAGAACGGCACCAACAACTGGAGAAAAACTTATCAAGGACACTGAGAGGTTGCAGCTTATCTATACATGGCCATTAAGAGTGAGATGAGACTTATTCATGCTTAGTTTCTGCTTTTTTCGGACATTATGGGAGATTTCTTGAGGTCGAAGTTTCGTTTATCTTGAATACTTTTAAAGCGGGGATAAAAGCAATGTAAATAGAGACTAGGAACATCTGAAGTTGTTGAATACCTATTGTATCAGTCTCTTCAACACCTCTGGCTATTATTTCAACTTCAGTTCAACTTTTTCTTGTCAATTAATCGACTTCTCCTTTCGCCTTCTTTCTTGCGGTGAGTGACATTCCCAGCACAACGCATTTTTTAGCGGTAATGTAGGTCAGGGACTCCGTGAAGCTAAGATATATATCTTAATAGTTATCAAAAGCGTCACCGGCTTTTCATATACAGTATCTCTGTTCGATCTTATCTTTCTCATTTACTCAAGTTGCACTAAATCATGTCATTAACCCCACAATAGAGAAAAATGTAAGTAGAGCGTTTACAGAAGACATTGAAAAGTAGTCAGTTGTATTGTATCGGCTGGAGTAATGTTTCTATCGCATTCTCTTACTTCATTTCAGCTTTTATTCATCGAATCCAGTTATTCCCACACCAGAATGTCTTCACATGCAGAAGCTGACAGAACAGAGAAAAAAACAGAGATGGTAAGTACTATGGACAGTGAAAAAGGGTCTATTGTATACCACTGGAACTGGGAGTATTCCTCGACCCTTTTTGACTATAGTTTCAACTTTTATTGTATCAAAAAATAGATATACCTATGAGTAAGTTTTGTCCCTCCCGGGTTGCCAGGGACCAGCACCAGATTTGAATTATTCAGACGAGGAAGAGTCATGGAGAGGACCTGAAAGAGGATCCAATGAGAGAATACTATTGGATATCATATATTAAAGTCTTATACTCATGTTCTTGTTTTTCGGGTTGATATGAGGGTTTCACTTATGCACTACCGGTATTTGAATATTTTTGGAGGAAGTTCATAATAGAAACATGGGAAAATGAACAATAAAAGTTGAAATAGAGCAGCATGAGTGGCTCATAGCCTTAATCAAAGCAGTAATAAGTGGTAACAGAAGTGAGCAAGTCAACTGGACTGTTATCATACGAGTTATACCTTGGAGGTTCCAGTGTACTGGTATCAAAATTGTGAATCTTATAGTGAAGGACAAAAAGTAGATAATGAGTACGGAGTAATAGTGTATGCGCTTGCAGGCAGGACGTCTACCTCCAGCAAAAGAGTCTACTTGTACCTCTTTGCTATGAGTATTGTAGGAGTTATACGTTCCGCTCATCTGGCCCGGTATTGTATAGGAAGTCACGAGCGAAGATATAAGATGTTAGAAATATGCGGGCCTTGCATACGCAATCATTCTCCGGCAACTTGCCGACATGCAATGTGGGTTCCACTGTGGCTGGCTACCAGCCACCTCCCAAAGCCCCACTTTACCCTAACGGACCCAATTATACACAAGTTACACAGTTACCCTCTGTGACCAGAAACAAGTATTTAAACCCCTTTGCCAGCACTGATTATTCCTTATCCTTTCGACTATCTTTCAACCATCGATCTGAACTACTAGGATATTGACCTTTACACCTGAGGAATAATCGTGCTGGAGTATATCACTGCTTCAATACTATCGTCTCTCTCTGTAATAACCCTTACCCTTGTAGCTTAGTTTCCTAAATAGGATCTCTTACATTTTTCCCCTTTAGAATAAGAGAACTTGAAAACTTGTTGGAACGAAGAAAAAGCTTAGAACCGGTTTCATCTAAGCTTGGAGATTGCTATACTTCATTGTCTTTCACATGTTCAGTCTGTTCTTCGCCCATTTGGCCTACGACCTCTTCCAATCAAGACGAGTCCACTTTTCGGAACATAAAAGTTGATATATAAATGGAGTAAAAAACAAGACTAGTGAAATAAGAAGTAAACACTTAGACCCTTTCAACCTGAAAGAGTCTTGTAATTGCAATCTTCTCTGGTAGTTGTACACTATTCTCTTAGATACCGAGTTCTCCCTCTTCTCACCTCAAACTAGGTAATTTGGAGGTGATTTGAGATAGCAAATAACGGATAAAAGATACATAGAGTATAAAGAACTGAGCTTCAAGTCTCAAGCTAGTCAGTTAATCATCTTGGTTCCGCTAATATAGCTTCCTTGATGTTTCTTGTTCTATTTGGTTCTTTCTACAGCTCATCTAAGATGAGTGCCGTTTCCTGGGAAATGATATGACGTTAGAAATGAAGTGAAAAAATATAACTGAACAACTAAGTGCTTAAAAACTTGACCCTTACGGTGATGACCTTCTGCTGTGCCGTTGTTGACACTTTTATCATGGTATTTCCTCAGATTTGGTGATACAACTTTCTCACTCTTCATCAGTCAAGATATTGAAGGAGGAATATGAGTAAAACAGAGTGAAAAGAGACCATCCTAAGAATGAAAGGATACTGAAAGCAGCAATGAGCCTTGAAAAAGTGGACTAATACCTTCTTCGCTTCAGGTTGCAAATTTTCCCGTTATATGTGAAGCTTCTTACCTCGTCAAGCTTGGGGAGGGGGGAATGAGATATCTGTGGATTAAAAGGAGATACATTGCATTCAAAAAGTATCACACAAATATTGAGATATGCCAGCTTGTCCTCGGCATGTACCTTTCCGTCTTGCATATTTAATTGCTCATACCTACTGGTTATTACATTGTAATTCACGTCTTCCATATTTCTCATTTCTCAGAAATCAAGTTCATGGGAGATTTAGAAGAGTTCAAGCGGAGGAAATCCGTAAAAGTGAAGAACGAAAGTATATCAATGGAGTGTTATTGATCTATTGATCATTAGTGTATCGTTGTTCCTCCCGATTGTAAGTTATTCGTTCCATTGCTGTCTGTCATATATCCAGCCAGCTGAGATGGGCTGCATTATGGGAGGTAGACATAACAATAATTAGACAGATAGTCATAACTAGGATAAAAGAAGTTATCTTTCAATATCTAGGATGTCCGAAAAAGATGTTTGTACCGCTATTGCCTCTTTGTTTAAGTTATTTCCTCCTATGTGGTGACCTCCATCTGCTCACATTTCAAAAGACCAGATCTGAAGGCAGACTAATGTGAATTCGGAGTATTAACTACTTGTGGAAAAGACAGGAGTAAGATTTCTGTATCATATTGACTAGTACAGAGTATCCATATCACTGATATCTCATCTGTCATCTTTTATTGGCTGTATTTTTGCACTATTCCTACCTATGCATTTTGACTCCACTCGAGCTCCTTAACGAACATATAGAATATGGGGTTTTTTCAGGAATAAAGGATATAGGACAAGAAGCGCTCTTCAAACCTTCAGTAATAGACATCAAATAGACCTGTTAATAGTCGTCTTCTTTCATTTCATCTTTTTTACTGCCATTTGATGAGTTATCCGGAACCATGAATTTTTTCCCTCCATGGACTATTCTTGACGACCAGAGGTTTGTGTGGTAAGTTGAAGCACTAAGAGCAGAATATAGCGGCCTGTCATATATTTTCAATAGGACAGAGATCTGGAACGTCTTTTATGATTATGACTGTGCTTTCCTCTGTCGTTATTTTGATTCATATCTTTTAGAGTCTCTGTTTTGCCTCTTAAACCATGACACACACAGAACAGAGATAATACCATATTATTGCTTATAAGTGACAGGAAGAAATAGCAAATTAGATACTAGCAGCTGTCTTAAACACTGTCATACTTCTCTTGTTCGTATATTCAACTTTTATCCTTCAATTATCGTTACATCCCAAAGCCTGAGTTGCCTTTTAATTCATACCTACAAAACAAGGACAAATAATGCAATAATTTATACCAGAGACATAAGGAAGCTGATCAGCACTTCGCAACAAATGTTCTGAACATTTCTGGACTCTTCTAAGTGATAGATTGATCTTATTATTCTCAATTAGTCCAGTTACCTCGGAGCGGTATATATGTAACATGTAAATGGTAACAGAAAAGAGATTAATGATGTGTTAGTGGCATCTAGGTACACTAAAGAGTTGATATCCGTACAACACTGTCGTACATGTGGTCTTGGAGTGATCTACATCCTTCTATTCAAATTATCTATGCAACTTCATCGATTTACCCTTTGGCTGGCAGTTTCAATCTCTGCACCTACACATTAGAGAGAATAATAGTTACCGAAATAGTAGCCAGAGAGAATATAAAGGTGTTAATGCTATAAGATGAGTTACTTCGTTTTACAGGTCGTTCAAAATACTTCCCAAGTACTTTTCTTGCTTTGTTTTTAGAGATCCCAGATGCTCTTGAAATATCTCACCACCCATAGTGCTACGGATAGAAAAGGAAGAGCTCGAATATAACTTTAGTCACAAGAAAAAGTTGTCAATCGTATCACACTTACTCAATTAGTAGCATGGGCCCCTTATACCACTTGATTTCAGCTTTTCATCATTAATCTCTCCAATTGTCCCTACATGTACCTCTATATTCTGGTGCTACCCAACGAACTCAAAGAACAGAAAAATACACCAGTAAAGGCACCATACACATGGATAAGCACGAGAGAGTATTTCAACAGAATTCTAAATATACTGAGAGTTTGTCTTTCTTGATCTGCTATTTTAACCATCATTTGACTGAGTATTTATACGCATGCATTTCGTCACTCCATTGAGTTGTCGACGGAATAGCATAAATACAGTAATATTATATACCAGGGACAAAAAGAGTTAATCAAACGCGCTATAATACTTACCTTATGTGATCCTCACAATTCGTTCTTTCACATTCCAGGTTATTATATCATAAAAGGGATTCATGGCTGCGACCAGTTTTTGACTCTCCATTTACAATACTTCACCCGAGCTAAAGATAACAGAAATATAGACCAACTGAAAAGAAGAGCGGAATGTCGTAGAGACAGGTCGCCTAAACCTCTTGACTGCTTTATCTAGCTTCATTTCATCTTTTACCTGCCATATATCTGAATATTCCTCTCTGTGGATTTTGGCTCTCAATTCCAGTGACTGACAGAGCAAGTATTTACAGGAGAAATAGCTATTGAACAATAAAAGAATAGTGAAACATATACTAATAGGGTCTCAAAACATTACTAGCTCCTTCTTTTTAACTGTTTCAACTTTTGTTCCTCCATCTACCGATTTATCCGAAACTGCATCTCCGACTTTCCTCCATTATTACCAAACAACAGAGATAAATGCGTTATTGGAGCTTGTCAACACCAACAGAGAGATGTCAGTCACTCTGTCTCTGCAAGATAAACATCTCAAGCACTTCTTTTTCCTCTTATTCAACTTTTCTCTGTCATTACTTCGATTCATTCCATACCTCAAAACTTGCTTCTCGTGAGACACGCAGAGCACGGGCCATCATAGTATTGCTACATGTCAGGAACAAGAAGAGAAATTCAATAGCCAGCTAGTACCATTGAAGACGTCTTGTGTCCTTTATATCACCCATAATCAGCTTTTATCCTGCAAGTTTTCGATTTATCCCAAAGCCTGGTTATTGCCCTGCAATCCGTGTCTATAAAACAAAAGAACAAAATGCAGTATAGACTTAGCATAAACAGGATCGAAGTCTATATGACACTGCAGGACCGTAGCCCTAATTGTGTACACTATCACTTATTCTACCTCGTTAGTACTTTTCTCGTGCTACTAACCAAGGTCTTAACTTCTGAGCTCACTCCCTGTGATCATGATGCTGACATGTGAAGAGACTGTAGCTTTAATATACTTTTGGAGCTTCTTAGAAGCTGCTAAACAGAGATCTAAGCCTGGTTAAACGTCTCGGGTTTCTTCATTTACTTCATATAGTGTTTCGCTTTATTGATCCCACGTCCATGGTGCATCTCCATCTTTGACGCTCGCAGAATAGACATGAATACGGACGTAGTGTGTACCAGGAACATCAAGAAGCTCCCAGTGATATAGCTAGTGTCCTTAAATAAACCATGCAACTCACTTTATACGTCATTTCAGCTTTCTGTGATATTTATTGGAGGTTGGAAGTCTTGTTTTGTGACCAGCCACCTTGGTGCTCGCTTAACAGAGAGAATAGTAGTATAAAATTGTATCAGTGACAACTGGAGATATTCATCTATCTAATACTAGATGCGTTAATATCGTTGAGCATTTCATTTACTTCTTTTCAACTTTTCTGTGTTGATTTGTAGACTTATACCTACCCACCTGCATTTCATCCCCCGGTCAACGAGGTTCATAATAAAGAGGTGAAACGAGTCTATATGTTAGCTAAGAATCTGATGTTGCCAATTTACTTCTAATAGTCGTCATAAAGGCTTCTAGCCTTTCACTTGTCTTCATTTAATCTACTACTATCCATTTCTCGAGTTATGCCAGATGGGATTCATAGCATATACAACATCTCCACATAGCAGACGCCTATGTTCCATTGAAAGTTGTTTAGGACAACAGAATGGTATCAGACTCATATAATAGGAAGATTGGGTGACACATATCTTCTCCACTAATACAATTCAGCTTTATTTCCTCGAATATTCCAGCTATCCTTACGCAGCAGGTGTCCCAACATTACAGATGTTGATAGATAGAGGAAATACACAGCAGTAGTAGATAATCGCTACGAAAACAGGTCTTATGTTGCACATAATAGCTTTAGAAATGTCATGAGCAGTTTATCTTACCCAATTTCATCTTTTCCTTACCGTTTAACCGAGATTTCCCTACGCCGTCGTATTGCCGCATCGCAGGTGATGACAGAACAGCGAGAAATACATAAAAAAAACTTACTAGTGATAAGAGGTGGTAGGATACCAGCTAGTAGCGGTGCTAGATTACTTCCTGAATTTCCCAGCTTCAATATTTTAGCTTTTATATCAGGATGTAACGAGATGAACCAGTCCTTAATTTTTGTCTCCAACAGTTGTGAGGAGAAATGTGTGATAAAGATAGAAGTTTTATGAAATAATAGCTTAATAGGTAATAAAGTGCACTAAAGATGCCATTGAAAGACTATGGTTAATTAACTGTGTTTCATTTCTGCTTTTCCTCACTCTTTTTCAAGTTATCTCGTGCCTCGAATTTGGCCTCTCAACCTGTGTAGCTTACAATTACTAGGGGCTATCATGTTACTAAGAACCAGTAGTAACAAAAAGCTCTGAATTTCAATAAGCTCACTGAAAGAATGTTCAAGGTTTCAACACCTAGTTCCTTTACACATTTTCTGTTCGTTGACGACTTGTACATTATGAATTCACATGTCCTGCAGAATTACAGAGGTTCTAGGTGATGAAATCAAAAGGTATAAAAGGGAAGTTAACCATTCAATTTACTCAGGTCGTTTATATTTACCTAGATGTTTACTTTGACTTATTTCAGTTTATTAGTGTCGCCTTTCATGTCCGCAACCTTTCTTGTCTTAGTCATCATTGGTTGGAGGAGAGTACAATGTAAAGGTTACAAATGTACAAGTAAGAGATAATAAGCTGATGAACACACAAATATTACTAATGACTGTGTATTGCGGTCATTTGATTCTCCACCTTCAACATTTGCATGTTTTTCGAGCCACCTGTCTTCTCACCCTGACATTAATAGTTTATAATAGCAGTGGGTGGAATCTGCAATCAGCGAAAGAAAAAGTAGTGAGAAAGCGAAGTAATATGTGTTAGAAAGCTATTTAATATCATAAGCTCACTTTATTTGTGATTAGTGGTCTAGTTCTAGGTCTTAATTTCTTCTCAGCAGGCATGGCCCTTCTTGGACATATCAAGAAGTATATTAATGTGGTTAAACGCCATCACCAAATGATTCAAAGTAAATGATTGTAACGCTGAAGGCTAATGTAGAAGTCTTTAACATTTGAACTCGCCACATTCAGCTTTTTTTCGTCAAGAAACTGCTTCATTTCTTGTCACTTGGGCCAACTTTTATGGGAGTATGCAGATATCGACAGAGCTCGAGTCAGGAAAGATATATTGGTCGTGAAAACTAATTTATAGACCCAGGTAAGCTAATGGCCACTATAGGTATTCCTCTTGCTCTTAAAGATAACTTTCTCGTTACGAAATTAACAACTTCAACATCTGGTATAGAAACACAATGGAAGAGATGTGAGATAAGAAGCAGTGTGGTTACAAGCTTGAGAAGAACATAGAAGAGTGGAAGTTTTACTATTAAAGACTTTTAGGCTGTCAAGCTACGACTGGGAATGTTTTCTCGTTCGTCTCAGATTTGCTTATTTGAAATTGCACCTTTTTCTGATGGAATCCTAGCTTGGGGAAACTAGGTACTAGAGAAGAGAGAAATGCAATGATAAAACTTGGCAGAAACAACTAAAGGCAGACGGGTTTTTAAACTATGCATTGAATAATGTCCAGGATTTCTCATATTATTCATTTCTTTCTTCTCTTGTCAGTTGAGCCGTACGCATCTACCTCACAGCTTTCCACTCCAACACGTCTTACAGAACAACAACAATCCCAATAGCTGTATGTAGTAAGAACAACAGTGAGTAGTTCATAGTCCGTATTTAGCAGTCACTAGAGTCTTAAGACTCCCATCACATCTACTGTTTGCTTTTTTTCGTAATGTGCCTAGTTTCCTTATTTCGTGCTGTCTCATTCCAGCTACGATGTTTGCAGAACAGAGGATAATGAAGCACGAAAAGTACCTTATAATAAGACCAAGATATCATACAGCACACTAGTATCTCTATTAAGACCATTAGGTCTTTCCCCTACTTCCTCTCAACTTTTTTTCCCAGTTCATCGATTTACCATTCGGCTGGTTGTGTGAAATTCACATCCACTGACAACTGAGAGTACGATCGCAAAATAATTGGAATCCAGTAACAAATAGGAGTGATATGTGCGGAGAGATGAGTCCAAACAACTTATTGAGCTACTCATTGCCCCTTTTTTCAGGTTTTATCTCTTCATTTTTCGAGCTATCATGAGCCCAACTACTCTCACTCATCACGATGCAGAAGTATGGAAAAACTATAGCTCAAATATGGATCTATAGCCGCAAGAAGTTTTCAACTGTATGGTTATGAATAGAAGCTAGTTCTCAGTAGCTCTTATTACTTCTTTCCACTTCTTCTTAGTTATGGGAAATCTCTACGAGGAGATTCTGTATCCAAACCTTCACTGCTTCAGAGCCACAAGAAATGAATCAATAGTATATGGCAGCTACATTCTCAGATGGTGACTCCTAGAAAAAGAGTAAGAAAGCACTGCGAGCATCTTATTCTACTTCAATTTATCTTTTCTCTGCCATTTCATTGATATGTTCCGATGCGTTCAGCTTGGTTGTTCTAGTTGCAGACAGGACTGAGACCAATACAATAATTAAACATACTGTGGACAATATTGAGTAGCTCAGCTTTTAGATATACTACTAACAACTAGGATGGGCTTCTGGTTGATCTTTATTTCAACTTTCTCACTTAGATTAATCAGGTTTGACTGAACATGAGTATTGTATCACATTCGCAAACACAATACGAACAGATATACCACAGGAATATATACCACAGACTTGAAGAATCACGTCAAGTAGATAATATTGACTATTGGAATTCCATCAAATACCTCTTGTTATTCTTTTCAACTTATTCCTCCTTATTGATCCACATATCCAGATCAATGACATTTTGTCACTCTCTTCTTGATACAGAATCGAGGTAAGCGTAGTAATATTTTTGACTGACTATAGAGAAGAGAAGTTTCAGACATATTAATGAGCACAAAAGACTTCCTGAGTCTTTAATTCTACTTGATTTCAGCTTTTTTCAATCAAGTTCCTGAGTTATCCCTACAGTCGTGCATCCCCTGCACACTGTGCTCACGGGTACGAGATCAAAGCTGTAAAAATTGATTCCAGTGACAACAAGAGGCTTCTGATTATCTTAGAACTGGTGCAAAGAACACCTAGAGCTTTTTGCTTACTTCAATATCAGCTTTTGTTCTTCTCATTAATTAGCTTACCAGTGCAAAAGTAAGCGATTTTTACTTGCTACCTGGAAAACACAACGAAGTGAATCATTAACACGTACGTAGTATGACTGAAAGCTATATTTCGCCCAATTTAAGCTATACCATGATCATGAGCGTCTTATCCTTTTCTATTTCTGCTTTTTTTAGGTAGTCAAACGAGTTTTGTTCACGCTTGAGTTCCGTCTCTCAATTAAGGACGCTGGCAGAAGTCATAAATACAGCAGCAAAAGTTACTAACGATTAGAATAAGCTGTCCATTGGACTAGGATTATAATGAAGAGTATTGAGGGCCCATTGTTTCACTTCATTTCAGCTTATACTCACAGAAATTCGCGTTCTTCCTACGCTGACATCTTGTCTTCCTGTAACGATGTTCATAAAAACGAGAAGAGACGAAAGCATCTGAAGCCTGAAACAGCAAGAAACAGTCCAATTCATTTTTAAAAGCTGTCGTAAGTGTTCTGAGCATGTTATCCCCTTGAAATATATCTTTCATTGACATTCTACTAAGGTACTCCCTCGTGCATCTTGTGCTTGCATGAGGTGGCTGAAAGAAGAGAGAGAAATACACGATTTAATACATAGTGGGGAAAGAATAACTAGCCTGTTACAGAAATGAACTGCTATTATACGTCATGGGTCTGTTCTCACACTTCGTTTCAACTTTTATTCTTACACTATCGAGTTTTCCCACCTATTGGTTTGGTTCTTGACGCGATCACCATTCCCCAGAGAGGAATACGGCTGAAAAATATACCAGAAACAAAATAAAATTGCTAGTGTCTCACTACTAGGTATTGAAGTTGCAGAAGATCACTTATTAGACTTCCTTACAAGTTTTATTCTCCAATTCATCAAGTTATCCAAACCAAGGATTTTTGAAGCTTACATGACTGAGATGGATGCAACAGTAATACACCCTGAGGGCGGTTGGAAAGTGGTAATTCATAGGTTATAGATCTATATAATCGTCGATAATTAGTTTTCTTACCCCATTTCAGCTTTTCTTTTCTATTCAAGCAAATTATCCCTGCCTCTGTATTGTGTATCTTGGTCAAAGCCGCAGCAGAATGGGATATACAGAAACCATTGATAGCAGCAACTCAGAGAAGTGATGAGTCCGTACTAATACGCCATACAAGCGTAACGGAACTTTTCCAATACTTAGTTTCAGCTTTCCTTCTACAATTGCCCCACTCATTGTGTGTTCTAATTTCATTTTAACATGGACGTCAAAGGTATAGAGATAATCCAAGCTGCTTTTCGCACGAATAGCTGCTAAAAGTTCTTCATAATAGATTGTTAGATTGTGCTATTATTTTCAATGTCTTCTTCTACTTGATTTCGGCTTTTATCAGGAAGTATATCTACTTACCCCTGCACATGTATTTTTCGTTCCTTCGTAGTTGCTCTCATAAGATGAAATTGGCAAAAACTGTATTAGAGACATTCGGAATCTGATTATCTTCTTCCTACTGCCAAGACGAGTATCACAAGCCCTTTAGACTACTTTGTTTCATCTTATTTTGGTCATTGTTTCAAGTTGTCCCTACCGGTACTGTACTGTACACATGTATGATGCCCCCAAATTTAAGATGCCAAAAAAAGAGTAATAAGCAGTAATAAATGATTATTGGAAAGAAAGGAGATAACAGAGATCAACCTTTTGCCATGTAAAACATTATGTGCCTTCTATTATCTTGCATTTCAGGTTATGTTCGCTTTTTTATCGATTTATAGCCGCTCATGTTTTTCAACTGGATCAGTGGTGCTCACAGAAGAGAGGGTTCGTAGTAGTAAAACATACCAGAAGTTGTAAAAAGGCGACCAGGTGCTTACTATCAGCTAGATGACCTTTCCTCGTCATTTTTACTTCTTAATTTCAACTTTTTTACGTTGATACCGACTTCTTCCTTGTCCAACTTTTTCCTATATACATCAGCTACTTGCTAGAGAAGCGTGCAACCAACGCTAGAGAAGAAATATGACAACAAAAGAAACCGTTGCAAGATCTCATGAATATGAGGACATCTAAAACAATACTCTGTGATGTCCGATGTTGTTGGACACTTATTCCTCAACATTAAGATGATCCATATGATTTCCCAAAAAATGATTTCTGCAAGATTACAGCAACTGCGCGGTATGTACCGATACTGTACAAGTACAATCATATAATTGCGAGCTGTACAGTATAAAAGAAAAGATTCCTCCATTGTTCATTAGCACCAAGTTATGAACCATAACTGATTAACGCTGCTCCCTACGCTTCTACAACATCTACAAGTACAAGTAATAGTTTGGGTGGGACTCTATGGTCCTTGATTTATTATCCCCAGAGGTTCAGCGTCTTGCTTACATCCTCTCATCTATAAAGTAAAGGTTCGGCTTAGTCTACATCCTCACATTGAGGTTCGACTGCCTACATCCTTGCTGAATGCGAATCTTTGATCTTAAGATCATTCCGACTGCCTGGGCTCTTGTGGCCCTTAGTTGCTCATTGGCATAACACTTAGCTCTTACAGGCTCCTTGGCACTCACAGGCTTGTAAACATGGCACTGGCTCTTACTGACTGGCTCTGGCCCATGTAGAGGTGCTGGCATGCTGTTCTCACAGTTCACAGTATCACCTTCGTCATCATTTCACAGTATCACAAGTGCTGGCATAACTTGACGTAATCTTGACAGCTCCTGCTCTGGTGGCTGGTGGACTTTCACCTTGCTAGCTCCAGGCGGCTTTTCAGCGTCTTCATAGTGTTCATGGCATTGTCGGTCGGTGGCTCTAGGGCTCTTTACTCTGGCGGTTCGGCAGGTTTGGCTCAAACACTTTGCGCGCTGGCGGTCTTCACAGACGCTTATGCTCAGGCGGACAGTTCTGAATCAGGTTCGAATCGTGTATCAGCTGTCGCTTGACCGTGATTCCTGGTGTACTGGTACCAAGTCAGCATCAGATGGAGGAAACATATGACTGTAAACACAGCCCATTTCTTCCAAAGCATTCAGTAGTAGTTATTCATGCTGGGAATTTCACCCTAGGAAGCTACCCATACTGTTGGAGAAGCTCTTGGACAATGTTTCGTGCCCGTCACAGCTTCGTTCCGAGGAGACAGGACTCTTGAGGGGCTTGCTAAGTTTCCAAATCGTCAACATCCTGCGTCCAAAAGTGCATGTACCAAAGGGTTTCCTTTCACTCGGCAGCTTCGTAGCTCACGCTCAGCTTCATGTCTTAGTTACTCGCTCATACGTGTTGTTTCTTTGCTCAAGAGAGCTCAGCATCGTACGGTTTTAATCAGTCTCTGCAGTTGCGTCATAGAAGCTTTTCAGCTCACTCAGCAACTTCTGGAATACTGCCTTTCAGCAGGACCAGTAGAGCAGACCCTTGGGTTTTACTCATGCTGGGAATTTCACCCGTGGTTGCGAACCATCTGAGAAGTGGAACTCATGAGTAGATTGCGAATCTTTGCCCGTCATTGCTCCAAATCGTAGATGCATGAAGAGAGGTGTGTTGACTCTCCAACTCGATAAAAAGAGAAAACTCTAGCTGTATCATAGTAGGAGTGATGTGAATGTCCGCTCGCGCAAAACAAGTACTGCTTCATAGCTTTCGCTCAGCAGTGTCAACATCTCTCAAGGTAATCAAATCCTCTGCAGAAGCTGAGAGATTGATCGCCTGATGATACAGGAAAACAGGGACCTTGGGGGGGTTTATATATTCTCGAGAGAGATGTTTTGAGTTTCAATTGTCTCATCTTGCCTGCATGAGTGGCGAAATATTCGTGTCGATCACTGCAAGATGGAAAGAAAGAGAGCTCAGTGGAAGATTCGAGAAAAGAGAAAAACTGGAAGGAAAATACAATAACACAAGCAGCAATTTATTCATAAATATTGCGGTATACAAAGCTCGTAAAAAGTCTTGATGAGATCACTGTCAACCAATTCATGTAGTAATACGATCAATATTCATATTGGAGAAAATACGATAAAGTTCTTGATAAGTGGCGAGATGGGAGTTAAAAGATTTTCTTTGTCTCAGAATGAAGTACAACTTTCTCTGAAGGGGCGAAGGAAGTTTTTTGTCGAGATTTTGACACAATCAAGTGATCCAATATAGTCTGCTATTAGACAAGCGGTTCGGAATGGTTCTTTGACTATCTATCCTGTAATTTGCGCCGTATTTTCTGGGGTTTCCCAATGTTTCTTCCTTGTGGATTTCATTAACCTTGGAGTGGCGATGCGAAATCCAAAGGGAGGGAACGGGTTATGCCCTTACGTCATTTGCCTGAAATATGTTCAATCATAGATGGGAGGTTCTAGAAATTTATCAAAGACCGGCAATGTCTCTGGAAAGTCCCTTGTCTGCCTCTCCTGATTCAGGCGAGTGCTACTATTATGGTAAAATCAAACAGATAATTTCAATCAGTCTAGTTTAGAGAGGTATGGATATTCATATGAGCTATTCGCAGCTACTTTTTTCTCTTAATTCTTGAGATGCATTATAGCTATACACCTACCTGGTATTATGCCGGTTATTGGCTTCGTTTTCCCACAGTCGTTTCACCGTGGTTCTAAGTTTCTACTGTATATGATGACCTATGCTTATTTGTAGAGGAAGTGGACAAATTGGCATTTAAAAGCTGATACTGAGCATTAGAGGAGGTTAAAGATCTTATTACGCGTTATGGTGCTATTGCACAGCCCCTGTCACAGATTTTCCGAGCTCAATCTCAGTCAAGTATCTTTCAACTAAACCCCCAATAATAACCACCTTTCTACTTAGCATTGGGACCTGCATAATCAATGCACTGGGACATCACCACATGCCACACAACATTCCATCAATCAATCAACAGCAATAATCATCGCCAGAAGCTTCGAAAACACTCGGAAGTGGTTCATTCGACGTCACCGATGACGATCCAGCCTTTTGCCAGACTTTGCCTTTCATATTTCCGATTTTTTTTGCCACAAACTCTGTTGTGATATGAACCCTCCATTTTGATCTCACAAGAACAAGTGAATGAACTGAGCATATTCATGGGATATGACCTGGTTTCAAAAACCAGAAATCAGCCCGAGGCGCCCAACATTTATCACACAGCCTTCTCTACAATTCATACTCTCTGCTATTCGACCTTGATATCGTGAGCATTTTCGAACACGACCCACAGTCATGAGCCCCTGAATCCCATGCCGCATCGACAAAATAATATTGTACTGCACACACGACTGTGAAGTGGATCCAGCCCCATACATAAGAGCAAGGTGCCTGCCCTTGTTTCTTGAATGCAGTCTGTTATTCTGGCAAATCACCTGGAGTGACCTCATAACAGGTGGATACCAGTTATTAATGGATTTGATAGATTCGGACCAGCTCACAAGAGGCCAAGTATGGAGTCTTAATTAGCACATTTGCAATTTATTATTGACGATTGAAAGCAATGCATTGTTTCCCCACCTGAATACGGGCCTTCATGTGGCCAAACGAGCAGCTTCTGGTCAGTTCAACGATAGCATTTCAGTCAATTTTGAAGAGAAAGATATGACAATGATCTTCTAAGCATCGTTTACCTAGTGGCAACATTCTTATATCACTGTCATCAATTTTTGACAAAAAATCACTGACTCTCTAATAATCTCCACATGTGGCAAAACCTTCGGTCAGGAGTTCATAGCTGCACAGAAAACTTACACACAAGGTCCCTCACAAGGACATATGCACTGGATACCACCACTGGATACCACCAAGATGAAGACTGCTTGTTTGTCCACGTTGTAGCCGCTACGAAGATGACTATAGTGTATCTTGGATATATCATACTAACAGTCTTTACTTCGGGCACATCCATTATTCCGCTTATAGAAAATCCACAATTCGCTTGACTATTGCACTACAAGAATACCAGATACAATCACCATGTCTAATGAACATCATCTATTCACTAAAAGCCAAAACTTCTAAAGGTAACCAAAACTCCACACTTCTACACACTAGTTCACTGTCGCAGTTACACTGATTGTATTCACACCCACCCATTCTACACTCCCCTCTACGTCTACGCGCTGCCTTACCTCATCTCAGCAAACCCTCACCTTCCACCCCTCACCACCTACCCAACACCGATCTTCTTCTCCTGTCTTGCTGCTCCAAGCCATCAACTACAAGCCACTCCTCCCTTCCTCCACCAAGAGCACCAGCTTCTGTGCCCCATTCTCACCAGTTCCAAAATCATCATCAATGAATAAATAAAAAGACACACGACCGGTTCCGCCGAGAACGTGTGAGACGCTAGCCGTGTTTCGTCTCGTGCAGCCATGGTTCCCCTCTGGGACGCCTGGGGTGACTGCGTGTGGTGAAACTGACTTGGATGTACGTCGTTTGTTTTCCGGGGCACTCCCTGTGAGACTCTGTCCCTGAGTTCACAGCATGCTTGGACCTAGGCATGGTTATCGCACACCTCTCCTGTAATAGTTGTTCCTCCTTGGGATTAAGATATTACCCGTGAGACTATGAACCGTGACTCTGGCGCAAGACCGACACCCTCGGCCCGCGTCGACACGAAACATATCTCCTCAGGCAACACCCGTGGTTTCGATAACCGCGCCCATCTGCGTTAGTAAATAGTTGAGAGAGTCTTTTGGTGTTCCATCTGGGACAATAGCGGAAACAGGTAGTGGCGCCACTTCATTGTAAAGGCATCATTGATTTGTAAGACAACTGAGAGTGCTGTGGGGTATCTCAGTAATAAATTGATATGGCGAGACTCTGTAATGACAGATGTGTTTCTTCGACTCTCACATCATTTCTCCAGGCTTCAAGTCGTGAGCTCATGTTCTTGCTGTGAGTGTTGTTGGATATCTCAGTAAAAGGTCAATATGACGAGATACAGTAATCACTGAATGATCTGTTCGACTCCTTAATCATTCCCTCTGGTTTTAAGTCGCGAGCTCATGTTTTTGTTGCGTGTGATGTGTATGTCGTGTGTGTTGTGTCTGTTGTGTTTGTGTAACATTCACAAAACGGTGATGTAGCGTCGATCAAGACAAAATCTCTTCTCTGGTACCGATGTCCATGTCGTAACTGTCGTTCATCCGCTTTGTATTGCCTCTGAGACGTCGAGATGTCGTTGTTTTGTGTTGTTGTGATTTGTTGTGTTTGTGTTCGAAAGCTGTCTGTTTGTGTCTTTTGGGTGCCACTTGTCTCCTGGTAGGCAAATCAACTGGGGGAAAGCACTGGTACTCACTCTTAACGCCTCTTTCATAGCCGGCGTGGCAAGAACCGTTCATCTTCGATGTTCGAGACCAAACACCTACTCGACTGGTTCTTGGTGATGATGGTTAGCTTGAAGAAAGCTTCTTACTTATTATAAACACGGGGGTTATATTTATAGTATTTAGAAAATGAAAATAAACTATAAGCTATACCCTACCTTAAAGATTTAGCTATTTCTTGCTCTCATACTAGAACACTCTCTAACTGATGTGAAACAACTAATCGCAGCTTGACTTTTCTTGGCATGCATTCTTAGATCCATTATATGCACACTAGAGTTTCATCTCATCTGATCTTGCATTATCAAAGCTAAACCTAGAGACACCGTAGCCCAGGCACAAAAAATTAAGCTATACATGGAAGATCAGCTGATCACCCGGTAGTTTATGGCATGACCTGGTAGTTTATGGCATACATTAGGATAGTTTATGGCATACATTAGGGTAGTTTATGGCATACATTAGGGTAGTTTATGGCATAAATTAGGGAAGTTTATGGTGTACATGTAAGGTCATTCAGCCATTCTTAATTTCAAACTGGTTTATGGCGTATCTTCAAGTATGATGATGGAGCTGCTATGACGCCTCTGCGGCCATGTCTCCCTCTGCTTCCATGTCTCCATTTGACGCCGCAGTGGCGCTCTGCCAACTTGCCGCCATGACGCCGCCATGACGCCCCCAAGCCGCCAGATTCACCTGTAGGGCGCTTTATGCTCGTCTCTGGCAATTTTGCAGATCTAAGTCTTAGAGGGGACAGTTTCTCCACCGTCTGCAACGGTGCCCCTTGTAAATGTCGTTTGTTGCGGTAGATGAATAAACGTAGACTGATCAAGGCGTGGGGACGCTGTGGCGTGGCGGCATGGCGGCATGGCGGCATGGTGCAAAAGTTATTACTAAGCGTTGCGCCCCGCGGATGGAACTATCTGCTACCGCACACGTCTTATCGTGGATCAGTCTCACACTTGTCGTGATTCTATCGGATGGATTGCATATTCTCCTTGGGGGTTAGGGTTAGGGTACTTTGGTTTTAGAGCGCTTGTCGTCGCTGCGGTTAGGGCACATGTATTCCGGGTTGGGGCTGCTCGATTGGAAATATCTGGTAGTGCACCCCAGTGTAACATGATGAGACTTTTATAGCACACAACATCGTCTTTTGACCCTTGACCCTCTAAGACGTTGACAGAAGCGGGTAATGTAGGAGTAACAAGAATTAGAGGCATTCTGGATGGTGCCCTGAGATGTAATAGTATTCAGCTGCTTTTCCTCTACCTTCAGTCAACTTTTATGTGCCAACTAATTGACTTACCCTCAAGACTGACTTATAACCCTCTCACTTGGGATACTTGCAGAACAGAACCAGGGCAGTAATACAAATAAGTAATAATAAAGGATGCTAGGACTCTACAAGTAGCTATGTTGGACCCCAGGCCCTTCTTCGATTCTGCTTTCGTCTTTCGCTAATCGTGACCTCGGCCACACAATTACGATGCTTACAATACTTAGGAGAGCTGTCCATATAAACACTGGCAACATGACTAAGAGCAAAGTAGTAGTCAGACAGGACTAATGCTTGTTACTTCTTATACTTATTTCCGCCTTAATTTGCATTTTGACAAGTTATACAATCTTGTGTACATCTCTCCATCAATGATGCTTACAAAGTAGAGGTTAAAGGGGTAGTATTAAGTACAAACTGAAGTAGAAAATAGCTAGATACATACAATAGGCTATCTAGAATCTTATAATTTTCTTGTTATATAATATTTCAGCTTTTATCTGTTAATATTCGAGTTACCCCAGGTCTGCATTCTGTCTTGCATGTAAAATGATAGGAAACAGTGTAATACTAGGGAAATACATATTAGAGGCAGAAAGAAGAGCTAAGTAATTATTATCTGTTATTAAAAAAGCCTTACGCCTCTTATATCTGTTTATACCAGCTTTTATTCTGCAATTTGAGAAGTTTTGCCAGCCCATGATATCCGGTATTTCCACTGATACTTACAAAAACCAGATAAATGTATGCGTAAGATGTATAAAATGCAGCTAGAAGTGGATTTACACACAGAAAGCCAGCTGAACATCCCAAGAGTCTTATCTTCTACCATTTCAACTTTTTCCCTTAGTTAATCGACTTCTCTTAAAACATGAGTTCCGTGTCTCAACCTCACATGAACCCACATGAGAAAATACAGCTCTAACACTAGGCACAGACAATAAAAAACGGGAAAAGACATAGTGGTAGCTATCAAAAACATATTAGCACCTTTAATTTACTTCATGTCAGCTTTTATTCAAAATATATTAGCTTGTTCTTGCACACAATGTTTGTTGATGCAGACAGAGAAGAGAGGAATATGATAGGAGGGAATGCAGCACTAGAAAATGATGCCAGCTACATATTAATACTTGAAACAAGCAGTATAGCCTACCTTTAATGAGTACGTTGTTCTTTTATTACCCGCAGTACCATGTGCTAGTCCATGATCAATGTCGCACCTTGTATGGGGTCAACTAATATATCCAAGAAACGAGGGAAAATTGAGCTAGTGTGAATGTAGGATAACGAATTAGTATGAAATACTGACCTCCCAGGCCTCCACTGTCTCATCGGTTCCAACTAACGTCTTTGTCCAACTCATCATTGATGGTGTTGAACCCTAGAAGTGTTTCAAATGTGTGAAAAAGCAATGGAAAGATATTCAAGCGGAAGCTCTTGAATGCTGATGGCTTTTAAAAGTTCTGTTTCAAACAGATGGGCTTCTTTTTAACTACTGTTGATTAGTTACAATTCTGATCATCACATCACTCCGAGTATTAAAAGAGTGCCTAGCGTGCTAGAAAAACAAGGAATGAGACTCGCGAATTAACTGCTGGGATAGCTTGAAGACATGAAGGAATCGATTCAGGCTTCCTGGTCTTCATTAGTCATTTTGGGATTAACCTACCTATACATAGGTGAGCATGAATAAGATGAACCAGAACTAAAGATGTTAGCAATTGCATTTATCCGCCGGTTATAGACATGCTAAGAATATCTTTGCACTTCAATTCAAGAAATATCACTCAAAATATCGAGTTCTGCCTGTGGCCGATTTCTGCGTTTCCACCAAGATACTTACAACAAAGGCAAAGGAAACATAAATGCAGATTAATTGAAGATCAAAAGCCAAATATTACATAAATAGGTACACCAGACACCTTGGCAGCTTTTTCTAGCCTCATTACATCTTTTACATCATTAATTCGGAGTATTCGTCTGTATCGATTCTGGCTCTAAAATACTGTTACTCACAGAACACGGAAAACTACCGGAGAAATGGCCATTGGGACATAAAGAGAAGGTGAAAAACCTACCAACAATTTCAACCCTCTACCCATGATGCTAACAGAACTGCTGTAAATGAGGCACAAACAAATATTGCTTGGAGAAAATGCTGAAATATGGCATAATTGCAGGTCTTCAAATACCATGACGTTTCTCTCCCTTCTCTTCTTAACTTTTTTCGGTTACGAATCCTCTCATCCTAACATCCTAATTTTCTGTCACCCATTGATGTCCACAGAAGAGGGAAATATATATCAGCATTGCAAACCAGAGACATACAAGGTAGACAGACACCTACTATAAGTCATAATAGTTATGATGAGCCTCTTATAGTACCCGCATCCAGCTTTTATTCTTCAAGCTTCGGTTTTAGTCTTTCGCTAGCAGTAAATCTGTGGTACGATACTTATCAGACGGAGGGAAAGGTAGCAGTACGAGAGACAGACAACTATAAGAAGTGATATAGCGCACATTGATAGCATGTAAAGCTTTCAAGCTACTCTATCTTGTTCACATCAGTTTTATCTCGTCAAACCCTTACGCCTCGCGCTTGACTGTTTTCCCTTGCGGTTGAAAGAACAGGAAACCAATCAGTAATAACGAAGACCAGCTTCGAGTGACAGCCACAATCACGTATTATCCGTCATAAAAAGTGTTTTGAAAATGTCTTCATCTTTGTATTCAACTTTTCTTCATCAATTCATCGAGTGACACCAGGCCATGATTTCGTCTCCACATGAGCGACCTCACATAAGTGATATTACTACAGCAAGACTATAATAAATCCGAAGGCAGAAGAGTTCAGTTGCACGAGATAAGCTAGTGAAACGTTTTTAACCACTTATCACATTACATTTCTGCTTTTTTGATATTTAACTTCCTTAAACGTAGCACCAAGAGTTATTCTAACGATTGGTGTACACAAATGTGGGAGATATACGACATCATTAATGCTTAAAGATGTAGAGAAGTCAACATTTATCAGAAGAAAGTGCTAAAGAATATCATGGGGCTCTTTTAACACTTCATTTCAGCTTATAGTCCTTGATTTATCGAGTCAATTCCACACCTGAAGTTATCTCAGCATCAAAGATGCCAACCAGTAGAGGAAATAATGATATCAAAAGCCACTGAATATGTTAAACGTTGACTAGCAGTAATGGGATAGCAATTCCATAGGAGCTACTTACTGCTGTTAATTTAAGAGCAGAATCTTCAAATATCGTATCCTTTCTTCGGCTAAGAAGGATCAGGTATGGGGAGGGGAGGGGCATCTCCGTAAATTGAGGAATAAAAGCTGCAAGAAAGTTGTGTAAAGAGCTAATCGCGTCTGAAATGGCTATTAGTAGACTACCAGTACCCTCCCGGTATTGATATTTTATTGGAACTCTCAGAGTTTTATTACCGTAGTATTACAGGTTTTGTGAGACATCAATAACTGCCAGAAAATAAAATGTAGGGTAAGTCGATTACTTAATGAATAAAAGTTGAATGAGAGTGAATTGAGAAACCCAGGACACTAAACGTGGTCACTATATGCTACTAATAACATCTGTTCAATTGCTCATAGGTCGCTCTGCTCCATTAACCTCTCTCCCATGAAAGATGAATGCAAAGACCCAAATGGTGATCTAGCAAAACTGGATAATTAGAAGAAAAAAAGATGAAATGGAGAAATACAAAAGCATTTTGATGTCTATAATAGCTACCAATAGACTATTGAATGCTTCTGTTTGTCTCAAGTACTCAATACCCAGGTATTTATCTCTGTTCAGTCAGCATATATGGTGGGACATAACACTTGCGTAATAAGAACCCGAATAGATGGGAAAGAAAGGCTAAGGGAATATGTCAAAACACTCAGGAAGTCTCCACAACCACTATTGTAGAGTTTTGTACTCGTTTTCGTTTTTCCTTCATGCTATTGCTATTTTTCTCTCCGTTTTGTGAGTACTGCTGGTTGAGAGACTACCAAGAGCCTCGAATGACTAAAATAAATAGCAAAGAAAAGCTGAAATGAAGTAGAATAAAGCGCCAGATACAGATATTGGATATAGCTAGTGCGAATAATCACTCTTTATTGAAGCTAGTATGTATTCCAGTTACGTTTACCTTCGTAGGTGGATAGGCAAGAATCTTACTCAGGCATATCTTGTTAGATTGACGAATAAAAGCTGAAATGAAGAAATTCAAGAGTATCATGGTATTTTGAAAGACGAATAGTAAATATTTGAATACACCCCAGCATGTATTATTCTCGCAATCAATCTCCGTCAAGTCCACTTACACTGTGAGAAAACTGTTGGAGTAAGGATAAACGGATATACGAGATTTAAAAGCTGGGACGAAATAGAAGAAGCATCATGAAATACCCAGACAGCTAATACTGTTCAAATGATCACTTTGGGGGTGCCTCAGGTATATATTACTGCCCATTTGCCTCTATGCTGTGGGTGTCATGAATACAGGCTAGGTAGAACTCAAGTAATTGAGATCAATAAGATGAAATAAAGATAGGTGAGTGACTAGTGACGTTACTTTCAGGTAATATAAGCTAATAAATAGCTTCATGGTGTCTCTGGCTCACCTAGTTGTTTTTTATCCGTGTCCTGATGGCACTGATTCAGAGACCCAAAGCTGGCGTAGAGAGAAGTCCACTACTTAACGAAGAAAAGCTGAAATGAAGTAGTAAAAACTGTCAAGAACTCTCAGTCCTCCTCATGCATACAAATGAAAAGCTTTAGTTGTCCCTGATATAGCTTTTTTGTTTATCTTTCGCCGTTATGCTGGCGTCATGAAGGGAGACGAAACTTGGGACTAGGTATAACTCACATAACTAGAGAAAAAAGCTGAAATGGTGTATTATAAGAGCTGCAAAAGGCTCTCAAAGCCCGAATATAAATAATGGACTAGTTCTCGGTGTTCCATATACGTTCTAGTACGGTATTTCCCCTCTACTGTGATATTCATCCATTGAGAGACACTATACAGAAGTAAGGAAAAATAAGAAAAGCACATGAAAGTTTCCAGTTGTATACTCACCGCAGGAAAAGCGTCCTGAGCGTCTTTACCTATCCTGAATGTGCTTTCCACCACCAGTATTTCGACTCATGTCACATACCCAGTTTTGCCTCTCAAACCAAGATACTGCACGTACAGAACAGAGATATTACAGCAGTAAAGCTCATAAGCGACAGGTAAAAGTAGCTAAATGGACTTAAGTCATTGCCAAAAGCTTAGTTACTGTATTATTCTTCATACATTCAACTTTTATTCTTCAATTTGTTATATCCCAAGACAGGAGGTGCCTCTCAATTGATGTATGCAAACAGAGGGAATCTTATAGCAGTACCGGTACTTGTAAAACATACCAGAGATACCGAGAAGGTATTAAACACTGACTGATATAGATTCTCATTCCAACATTTGGCTTTATTGATACCAATTGGTGGAGTCTTATAAACGCTGTGTAACTGTGCAGTTGGAATGATAGATAATAGAGATTAATGACGTGGAAATGATACCTGGCACTATAGAAGATTTAGCAGTGGACAGCTCCGACCTTTTAGTAGTCTTGATCATCATTTGCTACTTCTTTTACAAATTTCTTTGCTCTCTTATCGAATTACTCTTTGTCTGGCTGTTCTGACTTAATAAGCCCGTCTAACAGAGTGAGATATGCTAGTGATGGTGGATAAAAACAATATGTAGAAAAGCTAATAGCACGGTACCAAGCTAGATATTGTTCGAGAGGGTTTATTGGACTTCGATTGTGCCTTTTTTGCTTCAATAGGAAAGTTGTTCAGAGCCGTAGGTCTGCACACCCGTAGTGCTGTAGATAGAAGACCTATAGCTCTAGTATACGCTTAGCCAAAGGAGTGGGTTGTTACCTACATTTTGCAGGCTCACTTTATGCTATGGGCATCTTATCTTAGTCAATTTCAACTTTTGTTTATTATTCAGTCGAGTTCTCTGTAGCAACAATTTATCCCCCAAACCTAGGGTCGGACAGAAGTGAGGAAAAACAATCGTAGCGCTACTAAGAGCATTCAAACGTAGCAATATGTATTGCAATAACAATAAAAATCGCATGAGAGTCTTCTTGTGGTGGCAATCAACTCTCTATATCATTTTCTGGAAATACTCCTACGCCAGCACTTTCTGTGAAGCTGCGGATGGAACTGCAAAAATACCGTAATGATATTTATCAGGACAGGAAGAGCTTGCTAATAACTTCTTCTAGCCACTACGTTTCAGTTCAGCAACTCATAACTTCTCATTCCAGTTTATATTTCTCAAGAATTGTATTTTGCCTAAAATTGATTTTGCATCTCCAATGTATTGGATATAACCAACATCACCAACTTTTTATGTTACTTCATTCCACCCTTTAATTCAGAAAAACTCGAGTTATACCAGTCAAACATTCTTTCTCTGGATACTGGTACCAGTATGTACCGGTACTGTACTGTACTTACAGAATTACAGTAATGCAAATCATCAGTTATATATTACAATACTACACCCAGAGTTCTTAACAGTACAATGTATACACACTGAGAGTCCCCGACCTTTTCTTACACTTCATTTCAACTTATATTCTCCAGTATCGTACTTGTAGGTTGGGTCATGTCTACACCGCATTTTGACTCACAATGTAAAAAGTTGGCAGAACAGATAAAGGCACAGAATACGTTATATTGTCAGACAAGTAGTCAAAACGCTACTGCTAGTTTCTTGGAGCGGCACATGACTCTTCTTTTTCTTATTTTCACCTTTTATTCATCCACTTGTCGAGTTCAACAGTCTTGTATTCAAATGGTGCTTACTAAACAGTGAAGAAGTACAACTGTAATTCATTTCAGAGATTAAAGATGCTGCCAGCTACATCTTATCTACCATTATGAATGTCAATAGCAACTTACTCTGCTCTTTTACAGCTTTTATCCGTCATTTAACGATGCCACCCTAACCATGATTTGGGCCATCTACCTGACATGATTCCAGAACTGAAAAAATGCAGCCAAATAACTTACTGAGACCAACAAAAAGCTGCGGTTTTGGAGGATGCTAGGCCTTTGAACGTACAGAGCCCTTTATTTCACTTCATTTCTGTTTATTAATACTCATTCACATGACTTGTGCTTACATATATTCCATGTCGCTCTTTCTCCCGAGGAGTGATGACTGATATTGGTAATAACAAGAGCGGGGAAAGATCTAAGAGCTGTCACTTATCTACTGATGACTATTAGGAACGTTACTACTACATTTTTGTCTTTTATATGATGTCATATTTCATTCTTTCTCGAGTTATACTGATCCAGTACAGTGCCACAGTCGCTCAATCCCTCATACAGAACGGAAGTAAACTAGCAGAAATACAAGATTAAGTGCATAAAGCTGTCAGGTACACAGAATAACACTTTTTAAACGTCTCAGATTCTTCTTTTCATGTCATTTCAACTTTCTTCGTTGAAATATCAACTCATCTCTATACCTATTTTACTCTCTCCAGCTACGATACCTATAACAGGAAAAAATATAGCAGTAAAGTTGTTTCAGAGACTCAGAAGTTGCCAATCGCATACATTTGGGTGTAAGTACCGCCAATCGTGTCTTATATTACTTCATTTCTGCTTATGTTTTTAAAAAATATGAGTTATACCAGAACAGAAAAAATATGTCTCTAGATACCCACACAATAGAAGAGTTGTAAGCCAACGATAATACAACGTTACTGTACTCAAAAGTTTGCGATAGTACAATATCAGCTTACAGAGAGTACTGGGCTATTTCATTTACTTCAGATCGCCTTTTATTCATCAGATGTTCGGGTTTTGCTTACTTCCGTAATATGTCGCTCCATGAAGAAGTTGGAAGAACAGATCGAAACAATAGAGAATGGTGTATGAGAAGTTGTTAATGATATAAATAGAGCCCCTAAAAGTAGCCATGAACTCTTGTGTCACATCTTTTCACCTTTTGATCTTCCATTATCGAGTTTTATCATTCTTGTATTTTGGTCTTTCGAGTGATGATTACTAAACGGATGGAAATTTTGCTTAAATTTGTACAGAGGCATAAGAAAGTTATTAGTTACATTTTAGAGGCGAGTAAGAGTGTCAATAGCTACATTTAATACTTCTGTACAACTTTTCAGCACCAATTATTCTAGTCATCTCTACAACTTTTTGGCACTCTCCCAGAGATCATTCCAGAACAGCAAACCACAGCTAAATAACTTACTGAGCGCTACAAGATGTTATTTATACGCAACATATAAGCCATTATAATGTCCTGGACCCTTTAGTTCACTCTCATTCAGCTTTTACTTGTCAATTAGATGATGTATGCCTACACCTACTGGTACTGTCTGAAGAAGTATTACAAGTAGTCAATATTTGGCATTAGTATAAGCCAAGAAAATGCAAAAAGCTGTCAGGCATTATTTTTAAGCTGTTAAGAATGTATAGGCGACTAATATATCTTCGTTTCGTGTTATGTTTCTCTATTTCTCGAGTTGTTACAGACCAATATTTCTGTCACTTTACCAATGCCAACAGAACAAAAAAATGTAACCATAATGCGAGAATAAAATGCATCTAAGAGTTGTCCTTTTGTACTATGTTAGCGGGCTAAAGGTTCCAGACCCTTTCTTTCATTTGATTTCAGCTTTTATTCGTTAACAATCGACTTCTCTCCATGTCTGCTTTCACATCTCAAATCCTGATGCTCCTACGAATGAAGAACTAAAGCAGTAAAGTAGACAAGGACACTCAGAAGATAGCCAACACATACTGTTGGCTCTTATTAACGATACCAGCTTTTTATGTCCCTCAACATCATCTTATCCTTCTCATTAATCGTTTTTTCACTGAACCCGTATATTGGTAAAGCCTTTGATCTCCACTCAAACAGATGAAATTGTAGGGGATATTGATCCAGAGTAGTTTTGTGTACAACTATGACGGAATAGAAGCTCTAGATACTCTATATTGCTTCATTTTCATCTTTTCTTGTCGATTATTCAGCTATTTCTACTCATACATTCCAGGATCCATCCATGTTGCATACAGAACAGATGTAATTTGAGAGTAATACTGTATTGCTTCACCAAAAAAGTGGTCAGATGTACAATATAGCCCTGACGAATGTCTTAATGCCTTTGTTCTATTTTAGATCAGCTTTATTTGCTAAATAGTCCTTTCAACCACACCAACATGATATCTCCCTTCAAGATGCTGACAGAAAAGTGAAATACATTGTATAAAAAGTTACCAGTAGCAATGAGAAGTTGGTACTTGCCTAACAAGAGCTACCCAAACATCATGAAGCTCTCACCTTGTTTCACTTATATTTTCTTGTTGTTTCAACGTGTTCTCTTTTCGCTAACATTATGTCTCCTCATTATTGACAATATACGATACTTTCAACGGAGGATAATGAAGGAGAACTACATACAGACTGAAGGAAAGAGTAGAATGTCTCACAAACAGGTTGACTAAACGTTCCTATTACTGCTTTTAGTCCCGTTTCATCTTTTCTTTGCCATTGAATTGGAATATTCTGCAATACGGATTTTTGCTCCAAATTCCAAATACTGACTAAGCAAGTAATTACCGTAGAAATAACTATGGGATGAAAAAGAGTAGACAAGCACATACCAATGAGGTCAGAAAAGGAAGTTAGCCCCTTTAATTTAATCCCATTAGCCCCCCTTGCTCCACTTATCGTGTAATCCAAAAGTGTGACTCTGAACTCCTTCAATTATTACCTAACAACAGTGATAAATGCGTTAATGGAGCTTGAAAATTTCAGAAGAATAATTCTAGTCGCACTGCATTTGCTAAAAAGATATTGCCATTACTTTGCTTCCCATTTATACAACTTTTCTCTACCAGTAATTTGACTTATCCCACACCTCAAGACTTTGATCTCGTGAGACATACAGTGCAGGGGTTAACATAGTACCGGTAGCGTTACATTTAAGGAACAATAAGAGGTACTCCATAGCTAACTAAAACTATTGCAGAAGTTGTGTGTCTCTTATATCACCTATATTCAGCTTTTATCTTGCTACTTTTCTATATATCCCAATGACTGACTATTGTCTTTCAATGTATGCCTTACAAAACAGAGAGAAATAATGCAGTATAGTCATACCAGAGACAAGATAAAGACTTCTTTAGAAGCAAGATAGCCAAATAAGCGTTCAATCTATCTCAATATACGTTTTTATCACTTTTTTTGTACCGCTAAATGAGATCTCAACCTCTACGCTCACCCCCTGTGTTCATGATGCGGACATTTGCAGATATTGAAACATTGATCTACGCTTTAGATCTTTGTAGGAGTGGTTATTCTGAATGTTAGACCTGGTTTAATGTCTCAGACCTCTTCTACCAGTCAATTTCAACTTATATGTGTCAAATAGCTGATCCCGGTATCCAAAGTGTGTCTCTCCATTAATGAAGATCACGGAACGAGGATATATACAGAGATTACTTGTATTAGTGATACTGGTAGGTTAACAAATACATTATAAAGGGGACCAAGAGCATTGTAAGACTCTGAAAATGTATGTTATCAGCTTTCTATCCCATTTAACGAACGTCCCAAGTCTGACTTTTCGACCTGCCACCTTGGTGCTTACTAAAAAGAGAAATACAGTATAGAACGTGTATCAGTGGCAACTGAAATACTCAAATACATAATAGACAGCTGGAAAAACATACCTGACGGTTTCATTTACTCCTTTTCAACTTTCCTTCGCTGATTGGTGGGCTTATACCCACCTGCATTCTCTCTCCCAAGCCATGTACGGAGGTGAATAGAGCATATATATAAGCTAGGTATATTTTGAAGTTATCCATTGTCTTTAAGTGTCTGTACTGCGCGCCACTAGTCTTTTGCCCTTCTTCTTCATTTGGTTTTCGCACCATCTATTTCTCAAGTTCTACCAGACATAATCTATAGTATACATCATCTCGACATCGCAGACGCTTATCTTCCATAGAAGGATATTGAGTGCAAAAGAATGATATAAGGCACACAAACTAGGACATATGGATGTCCCAAGTCTTTGACACTACTTCATTTCAGCTTCTTTTAGCAATTATTCCAGTTATCTTTACTCAGCATTTGCCTCGAAATTTGTAAATGGATAAAGAAATATAGAGTAGAAGTAGATAATTGCAACAAACAGAAGTATTGAGTTGTACATGGTAGTTGGAAAGATGTAATGACTGTTATATCTTGGTCTTTCCAGCTTTTTTCTACTATTTAACCGAGTATTCCCTACGTGAACATATTGCTATATCGAAGGTGATGACAGAACAGCGAGAAATACAAGAACAAGACGTACTAGAGATTAGAGGTGGTAATTTACAAGCTATCAGGGGTTGGAAGATACTCTCTGAACCTCTCCTCTTCATTTTTTCAACTTTTACGTCAGGATCTAGCAAATACTTTTAGTCCCCAACTAGTATGCTAATAAATGTGTGGTCAAGATAGAAATATTCGGAAATGATGACAAAACAAGTGATCAAGTGCATTAACGCAGCCATATAGAGGGTGTTGTGACTTCATCGTACTTCGTTTCAGCTTTCTATACACTTTATCAGTCATCTCATGCTTCGAGTATCGCCTCTAGACCCGTGCAGCTTATAAATAAGAGGGAAAACCATGTTATCAAGAACCAGTAGTAACAAGGAGTTCTGCATTGCAAAAAGCCAGCGGAAGGAGTGTCTATAGCTCCATCACATACTTTAATTTACCCCTTTTCCCTTCGTTGACGACTTATATACATGCTTGTGTTTTGTTCACCTCTAAGCGGATCTCAAAACAGAAATAATACAAACATTTTTTGAATTAAATAGAGAATTTTGGGGTCTATTACATACTAAAGCCTACGTAGGGAAAATTAGAACTCTTCTAGTTATTTCATCCCCCTTTTATTTATCAATTTACCAAGTTATTCTAACCCTTATGAGATGGTCGATGTATGACGCTGGCAAAATTGACGTTCTTGGCGGTAATATGTTCGGGAAGCAAAATAAAGTGGAATTTAACATACTAGCCATCAGTAAAGATTCACAGAGAGTCTTTTCCTACGACATTTCAGCTTTTATTTGCTAGTATATCTACTTCTCCATACGTCATCACTCATGCTAGCAGAAGAAAGTTAAATACAGTTATACCTCATCTTAGAGATGTAAGAAGTATTTGAATGTCATTGGAGAGTACATGGTAGTATTACTAGCAGGTTACTAACCGTCATTTCAGCTTTTATTTGCCTTCTATTCGATTTCTCTTCCGTATCAGAATCTCTCATTCTGAGGTGTTCACATAATGTGATAAGTTCAGTATCAATAGATACTTGTACCCATCAAAGGCAATCGGATGTCTAGTTAATGGCTATGTCGCTAGATGTGGCCACTTTTCCGCTTTAATGGCGCTTTAGTTCTCTCATTAGACAAGATCTTCCAACCCGGGGTCTTGCCTCCCATCCAAGATGGTTGAAGATTAGAGCTTGAGGAGCCGAAGATAAGTATAACTGCACCAATATAGCTTCGTCTAAGTTTCAGCCGTTCTATCTATGATATGGTGTCAATTTCACATCTCAATTCAGCTTTTGTATGCCTATCAACTATCTTATCCTGCCCGCAAATGTGTCCCTCGATTAGTGTTGTGAGAAGGAAGGAAAAAGGACATTGATAGTGAAGATATCCAACAACAAGTGTCTGGATACTTAATGATAACTGTATAGAGTCTTCAGAGCCTTTTATATTCTTTCATTTCAACTTTTGCTCGTCAATTTATCAAATTTTACAAATTGTGGCCATGGTATCTCGTACATGAGGATTACCAAGATAGAAGAAATCCAGCATACATCAAGACTAGAGACATAAATGAGTTATTCATTGTCTGATAGTAGCTACTAATAGTGCTATGATAAACTCTTTGCACGTCTTTACAGCTTTTTCCTTTCGATTCTCGTGTTATCTAAATTCTCAATTTTATTCCTGTTTTGAGGGTCCTTACAGAACAGGTGAAAATGTAACAGAACTGCACAGAATAAACAGTACAAAGTCTTCAATCGATCATTTGCAGGATTATAAATAATAACGTGCCTTCATTTGACTTCATTTCAGCTTTTAATTACTAATTATTTGACTTACACCTGCACCCTGTTTTCTGTCACTCAACGATGCTCACGGAATAGAGACGAATATACCAGGGTTGAATAAGAGAGATATACAAAGTCAACAGAAACATACCGAAAGCCATTATAGTCACCTTTAGTCTTTTACTGTACCAATACTCAGCTTTTATTCATCAAGTTATGAAGTTATACTTACCAGTACCGGTACCTACATTTTGTCTCTATAGGATACTTACAAGACGGAGGTAAAGGTAACAGCAATACAGACAGACAACAGCAAGAAGAGGAATGATAGACATTACTAGTATGCGTATCACCACAAGCTACTTCTTCTCTTCACTATCTGATTTCCTTCGTGAAATCCACAAGTCTAGCGCTTGGCTGTTCCCCTCCCTGTCGGAAAAATAAGGAAGTACACAGTACTAACAGAGACCAGTTCAAACGATAGTGTCACTTACGGCTCATCGACATAAAGAGTGTGACAGAAGTAAGTTTCCCTTCGGCTTCATCTTTTCTTCATCAATAATCGAGTTACACCAGGCCATGGCTACGTCTACTCAAGAGAGAACTGACAGAAGAGATATAATGCAGCGATAATATGATAACATTGTAGAGTAAAAAGGCAAAGTCGCACAATGTAAGCTAGTAGAGCGTGTTTTCGAACTTATTACACCATTTCACAACTTTTGTTCGCTATATAATCAGCTTTTTCCTACACCTAAGAATCGTCTTACCTCGGTAGGTGCCGCAAAGAGAAGAATAAAACAATTAGGGAGTATTGGATATAGGAGCAAGTGTGGAAGCGATCAATTGAGCCTAAATGATTGCTGCGAGCTCTTGATATCCCTTCATTTCAACTTTTATTGTGTGACAAATCAACACCTTTTTACATCTGATTCACAGTTTATTGATGCCTGAAGAGTAGTAGGCGAACCATTGTACAAATCTTCCTTAACTCGTAATAGGCGCAGAAAGAGCTCCACAGCAGCTAAAATTTACTCTCTAGCTTAATTTACCATATTCAACATGTTTTTCCCCTTATTTAATCCAGTTACCCATACGCTTACAATGTGTCTTAGGGAAGATATTACTCTGCGCGTATAAGCACAGAGTAATATCTTAGTAAAAGGAAGGAGTGCTTGCATATCCAGTTATAGAAGCAAATAGCGTCAAAATAATCAAATCATACTTCATTTCATCTTTTTGCCTCAATTATTCGAGTTATACCAGGTCCTAAACGTTGCAGTAGCCTGGTTGCAAGCATCCCGGAAAGGAATACAACTGAATCAAAGCACCAGCAATAACAAGAGAGACCTAAAGACACCATAGTAGCGCCCTTTATGTCAAAGAGCTTCTTATTATTCACCATTTGAACTTATTTTGTTTCACTAATCGAGATTCATATCCTTGAGAACTCTCTCACTAGTCGCAGCGCCTCAAATACAGAGACTGTCGATCGAATACAACTTTTAGGGCAGGAATACGCTGCTAGACAAGCAATTGTACCTGAGAAGCTACCAAGGAACCTAGTCAATAACTTCATCTGTGCGATTTCCTTTCAAATAATGAGCTTATACCTCTCAGTGCCGATTACATAATGTCCAATCTACGAAGCTCACAGAACAGGGACAAATGTAAAAGAAACATTATAGGGAATAAAAGAAATGTAGAGTCACATACTAAACGCTTCCGGAATAATCAAAATCTTCTCGTAATACATAATTTCAACTTTTATCGTTTATTTATTGAAGTTCACCCAAGGGCCAAGTTTCGTCTTTTCATCTTTGCTTACAGAGCAGAGAGAAATATAGCATTAACGATATCCAGTAGCAACTACAATTTGGAAGAAGAATGTCAACGGTTCAAGCAGGTTTCTAGATCTTCCATTAATATCATCTCTATCTTTCTTCGTTGATTAACCGCTTATCCCTACACAGGTATTTTGTCCTCAGTTCAGGTGAAAGGGTATAAGGGACCAAAAAAGATGAACCAGGGGAAGACACTGTTATGCAACTATTAAATTGATCAAGGTAACTGAGACTGTATGCTTGGAGTCTCTTCTTTATGTTTATTCGGTCTGTTTGTATAGTTTGTATCCGCCAGGGAACCCTCTAAGCTCGTATCATCACTTATATTTGCTTACTATCCTGAAAGTAGAAACAGAAATTATACCTAAGACAGTCATAAGTGCCACATAGATTCAGGAGGTAGCTTTACTTTCGTATCTGATCTCATTCTGCTCGTCTCGTGTTATGTTTCTTGGTTAACATTTCTTGGACAGCTATAGTGAAAAGTAGAAGCTGCAAAAAATGATAAAATATATTGTAGAGAGACTCAATAATAGTACTATAGAGGTATAGCGCCACCAAAGACAACAACAGTTGAGCCCCTGTATCATATATATATGTTTTCCCCCAGATATCACTTCACACACTTCAGAGGGGGAAAGTCCACATGCGGTGGGACATAAAAGTGACCTTAATGACATACAGAAAACAAAATTGTGGAAAGCAAGGGTGCAAAGATGTTAGCAATACCTAGAATCGCCCCTAAGATTGCTTACGATCTCTTCTGTACCTTTTTTACCTCGTTTTTTAGCTACTCACTACATCCTGCCAAAACCTGCTCTCCTGGAAGTATGATAGAGGTTGCAATATTCGAGCAAGAAAGTTGTTATTAAAGAAAACGTTGGTATCATGTCATTTTTATAAATCCGATGAGTCTACAACCACACTATTTCTTCATATTCCTTGGTTTATTATGCAGTTAAGACCTCCGTTATCTTCTATGAAGGGGGATTGGCTAGGCGGAAGAGGATGCACTTAAATTCAACACAATAAGTTGAAAAACAGGAAGATAAATAGCATTTCGTGGTTCACCCACCACAAAGAGTCCAACAGTCAGTTTCTTTCCCTCTCAGTTAGACATCCTGAGCGTGTTATGTTGACTCTTCCTTTCCATACTGTTCTTGAGAGAAATGAGAACTGTCGGGATCCTGAAAGTTGACACTAAAAAGTAGGACGAAAAGAAAATACGATGTCAAGAAAGATATTTGGGGTCCATAGATTAGAATGATCAACCTCTCATTCTTCAGAATTACTTTTAATGACTATAATCTCCTTTGATTCAACGAAGATACGAGGTGGTAAGATAATGTGCTGAACTACACCCAGGAACTGCGGAAACTCGAGACACGGCTAATATTAGATACATAATATAGGACGAATAGACCCAGTGGTTTACTCTATATCCCCTTGACTTGGGTTTTCCTTCACCGGCCAGCATGGAGTTTACAGGGCCATCTCAATAAGCACGTATATTCATTGAAATAATCTGAAGTTGCAAATACGAGCATGCTCTCTTCACCCAAGTCTAGGCACACTTCCAACATCTGATAGATCCGGTTATTTCTCACTTTCAATTTCATAGTTTACACTATCTCAAAACTACTATGAGAAAAGATGGGCATATCTAACATCTTCATTCACAAAAAGATGCGATAACTTTACTCCTTACTTTATATCTACTGTATACCCTGATATAGCACTCTTGAAGACCTCCATTCAAGTTTTTCATCATCCCAAATGATATATTTCTCACATCTCTTATTCTACACGAATCTAGAGAATGTCATAGAAGCCGTTGTAATGTATCAACAGGTAATGAGATCATATCTGAGTCACCACGAAGCCATTTAAGATCGTTTGAGCCTCCTATGTATCCAACTAACACTATTTTTTCCGCTTCTTGCTCCACTTATATCACTCGCCTCTCATGCTGTAAGGCATATTCAGTATCCACATTGGCCACTGAGTCGTATCAATGGACCATGACTAGTAGAAGTTCGTTCACCCCTTTATAGCATGTATAGTCAACCATCTAAGTCAATACTGCTCCTTTTATAGATGTTAGATGACAATTTCAAATTTCCCTGAGGTCAACTGCTTCCAAACAGCACTTGTGATGTTGAGGAAGGAAGTGGTTTTCTTCAGATGCCACAAGAAGTTCTCTCTCAATTTTTCCCTTTCTACGGCAACCCAGCTCTGAACTTCTGTCTAGCCTCCGAGGCTGAGGTAATAACGACTATGCAAAGCACGATCCAGTGCAAGCACAATGCCAAATGACAGATTCCAAATTTCGATAACCCCCTTGCACTTGCGCTCACAGCCTCATCCTCCCTATGCTTCAAGAACTCTGCTTCTCTTCTTCCCTTCAAACACACAATGTCGCGGAAATACGTTTCGTAAGTCCCTCGTTGAATGTTATGTCTCATTGTTCCATGCCGAACAGTCCATATAACGGCAGCCAAAAAGTTGAGAGGCAAGCCTAAGATGCACATGATCTGGTACACATTTCCCAGCAACATTAGTCGGCTCGAAACTGCCTGATCCAGAAAATATGTCAATGCAACAACGTAAATGTTGAAGGTCATCAATGCTGGAGCAAAGAGAAAGTAGATGCCAAAAGTGGGGGTCTTCAGAGCACCATACAGACCCCAAATGTTGACCGAAAGCTGCAATGGCACAGCCACAAACAAAAACCACTCAAACAGCGTCGCCATAGGTGTTTGAAGATGAAAGAAAAGGAGAATTTCCGGTCAGTATAAATCTCGAGACTATAACGGAGTATCGGGGTTAAAGTGTAATTCTTACAGGGTTGAAGGATGTTCATATGACGAGTGAGGGATTATCATGGTAAAAGTGGTGAGAAAAAGGCGTTCAGATAAACAAAGGCACCTGGAGAGTTGAATCTATAATCTATTGTGTACTTTTTCATCTTTTATACCCCCTATTTTTCACACCTCCATTCAGGACACTTCTTGGCACCAGACTTATCGTGCATGAAGGTGCATAACGGGATGAGCGTTTTTTCATAGTGAGACAGAAAGTGAAGAAGTAGGTGAAATTGAGGTAGTGTGACTGGGTTAATAGGCGGTGAGGGTGTCACGTGACAAAGTAGAGGGAGACAGCTGATTGATGTCTTTATTTCATTTTCTTTGGATGATTGGAGAGTTGGTTGGGTTTCAACTGAGGGTACTCAAGAAAATGCCAAGTAAGGCACCAACTAATATAATGTCAATGTGTGAGCTGAGAACATGAACTGAAGGACCCCAATAGAAGATAATAGGGCAAATCTGCCATATATGCTAGATTATGTCAGGAGTGTGCTCACCATTTATCTTTGGATTACTCTAACTTGCCAAATTCGTCCCCATTCAGATATTCCTCTCCAACTCACTCTCAAGTATTATTTTCAGTAAGAAACGAGTGAAGGCCAGTGAAGCCAAAGGAGAGATATAATCTCGGGAATGGTGTTGAATTGCATGTAACAATCCTACTGTACTATAGAAGATATTGACGGCTAATACATCTTCCAATATTGATCTCCGAATCCATAGTATGATACGTCTTGTTCTTTAATGGGTCATACCAAGGGAGTGCTCGATGTATTACTCGAATAAATGAGATAGATAATGTGAAATTCAAGAAGGGAGGAGAATGATAACATAATGGATGAGCTCTACATAGCTACCACTTTGCAATTGATATGCATCACCCACATTCTATCTTTTACCAATACCGTCGTTTCTGGAAGGTAAGTAAAGGGAGATAAATAGCTCCTATAAAGCAGGATCAGATGCCACAGAAGCGCTTGGCACCGAATATATATCTGCTGGTATTATGCGACGGCCTTGAAGGTGGCTTATTTCAGTCTAAAGCTCTCCATATAAGATTCAAACGTCGTCTCTGTCTCTTGGAGTACTTCAAGGTGTTCAATTAAGAGTCTGTAGGGACGAAACATACACCGATATCGCACAATAGTTAGAAAAGATGAACAGTAAGTAGATCTATCCCCGGGATCTCCTAACCTCTTTTCGAAATAGTCCTAAGCGTTCTGTCTAGACACCCTCTTTGAAGCACTTTAGTTTGCCATTGTACACATGAGCATACAGCTGCCATCCAACGATATAATATATTATATCTGTTCTTCAAACTATGTACAATGAATTCCACCCCGTTTCTCTCCCCTAAACCGCAGACAACCCCTTATCTATCGTCAGAACACTTCCAGTCTGCTCTTGACTTGCTGCCAAGTACAGCACAGCATCTGCTACTGACTCAGCAGACACGAAATTCTCCTTCCCCACTCCTTGTAGAGGCGAAACAAAGCCATTTTGAACAGTCACGTCTTCGGTCATCTCAGTTTCCACAAGTCCAGGACATACACAGTTGACTCTGATGCCTCTGGCTCCTACTTCCACAGCAAGAGCCTTAGTGAAACCAATGAGACCCGATTTGGCAGCACTGTAGACTGTAGATCCAGCTGTAAGGCCACGTAGGCCCAACACGGAAGAAATGTTGATGATACAGCCAGACTTGCGTTTCATCCATGGTCTCATTGCATACTGGCTCATTTTGATTGCTCCGGTGAGATTTGTGGAAATAATCTGGTCAATGTTTTTTGTGGTCATTAGGAGAGATGTTTGTGACACTCCCGCACAGTTTACTAGCAAATCAACTGATTTGAAGTCGACTTCTGGGGGAGCAGTAGCAGTAGCAATATCATACGATATCGAGGTGTGCAAGTGGTCTGAGGTTGCGGTTTGAGTCTGTGTATCTTCGGCCGGTGTAGAGAGCTCACTGAGAGCCCCTTGGAGCTTCTGTTCATCTCTAGCTAGGAGAATCACTCGAGCTCCATTTGATGCCAGCTTTTTGGCAATAACTAGCCCGATCCCGCCCGATCCGCCGGTGATAAGAGCGGTTTTTCCTGCCACAGATGTAGTGCTGATCGAGTAGTGTCGAACGAGGGGCTGTGCGACCCTGTGGAGCGTTTGTAACGGTCTAAACATGTTGTGTGAAGGTGTGATGGTGAAATGGAAGAGATGCACGATTAACTTTCTGGGGGAGATGAAGAAAAAAAACGAAAATAAGAATTTAAAATGGCTAAAAAATGGAGAAAGAAGGTGAACAATAAAAAGGCGAAAGGTGCACCAATATTGAAAACAACTGTATGGTTGTACTCTACATATCATGAGGAATTGGACTATTTAGTCAGTTCGCTGTTTTAGTGCTTGAAAGGTGGGTTCAAGGGACTGTTGAGTACTAAGTAGAGGGTAACAAGTGCAGTGTAGGACATACTGAAAGAAGAGAGAGAAACAGTTCACCCAAAACTTTCAAAGAGAGTTAGTTGTCACAGAAAAATTACACAATTATAATCAACTAGTCTCAGGGATCGTAATGATACCATTTATATCTTCTCAAGTGCCTTACAAGGTGTCATTAAGTTGGCCCTCTTGTGGTCCCACTTCTTGCTCCCTTCGTTCTAAGTATAGCTATAAGTAAAGTAACAACACCCAACGTGAACCTTGGTGGAGAAAGAGGGGTGATACAACTCGTTTTTATGGAACAAATTACAGATGCAAAAGCGATATAGTTATCCTTCCTCCTGATTCCCGTCAATTGATTTTTGTGTTCATTTTTTCTCTCACTTTTTTGATATTATTTTTGTCACTCCTCCCCACCCCCTCTACTTTACCTTTTTGCCCTCCCCTCTCTGTGTACTTAACCTACGTTTGTCCCAATGATTCGCACCAACCTGTCGAAAACGTGGTTTGCCTCTTCTCGACTACTTCGGATCGCCGCGTCGCCCGTTCTCATCCCCGCCAGAATGATCATCAGCGGCACCTTCATGTACCCCCTCATGGGGATCTACTACTTCTTCACCCACCCGATTCTGTGGGCTTACCTCTTCACCATCTTTCTGCCACAGATAGTGCTCACCATGGTCGTCTTTTTCTTCATGTACCTGTTCTTCTATCCGATTTCGGCGGCGTTTGCGTTCCTGTTTAACGGACCCACGGGTCTGTTTACCGCCTGGATTGCTCTGCTCCAACAGTCCACCGTTATCGCCGGAATTCTCGGAGACATGTTTCTGCTACCCACCCCAATGAAGATGTTGTTTGATAGTGTGAGTGTGACGACGTGATTGTGATACTAATGATGACAGCGACAAGTCAATTGTGATACCAGCAATGAAACTAGAACAATAGTGCAGTGATACCAACGAGAGCATTGTGATACGTGGGAGGTGAAATGTTACAACAAGAAAGTGATAGGAGGTTCCAGTGATGACCAGGACAAGGATGAGGGGAATTATACCAATAGGAGAGGGAGACTAATTGGTGCCATGTGATACCAATGGAATGTGTTACGACTTCTCAGTGCTGCCGTGTTCAGTATGACACGTGCCATCTCTTATGACACCACGACAAAGATACCAACAGCAATTCAAGGGCAACTTGACAGAGACTAGGTGATGAAGCTTGAAGCTGCTGAGACGAACAAAATACCAACTGGTAGGTGATACCACCAGAGCATCAGTGCGTTCAGATTATGTACTGTCATCATCTCTTATGCCCGACATGGATATTCACCACTGGTTGCGATACTCCCCTCTCTAACTTTCATTGACTCTTCTTCCCATCGTCTCTTGGTGCACTCACATGCTCTCCTGAAACCATTTAGTGGCCCTTGAGACTGTGTATCATGCTTTCTTGATGCCATTGCCATTGTTTGGTTCATACCCTTATTTGACAGATACCCTGATCTACGATACCCCCTCCAATACCACACACTAACCCAGATTATGTCACGTGAAGGACTAGACGACATTGTCGTTGCGGGCAAACAGAAGCGGCCTACGCCCGTACCTCCACCACAGACCCGGGTCAAGGTGTTGCTTAAACACCTGCCATTGACGTTGGTGTTCCCTACATGGCTCGTTCGACTGACCGTCACCGTCCTGCTTCATTTCATCCCCATCATCGGTCCCTTTGTGGCTATCCTGGTGAACGCTCCCCGACGAGGCCGAAACGCCCATGCTCGATACTTTGAGCTGAAGATGATGCCCAAGGTTGATATTGAGCAGTTTACCCGGGTGAGACGGGGCCAGTACCTCGGTTTCGGAATGGTTGCTGGTGCTCTTGAGTCCATTCCATTCCTAGGGCTTCTCTTTGCGTTCACCAACTGCACTGGTGGCGCTCTCTGGGCTGTGGCCATTGAGAGAAGAATGCGGGATACCGCTCGACCCTCTCTCAACAACGCGCGTACTCGGGCTCAGCAGATGATGATTGGTTAGGGAGGAAGAAGGTTGCTGAAGGTGCTTTTCACATAATAATACTATTGCTTGATGATAAGAACAAGAGAAGGCGGGTAATTGGTTGGTAGCCGAAAAGAACAGAAGATGGATGCTCTGTAGCGATAATGCCCATACACTTACAGAAGTACGTTGCCTCCTACACAGGTCAGAGTGATCCCTCTTTCCAAGGAACCCATCGCTTCGCATACACTTCTATACCCAAAGATGACTTATTACTGCCAAAAAGCTGTTCATGCCAAAAGTGAATGACATCTGTGAGCTTTGGTTTTCGGTTAATCTAATCTGATGATCTGGGTGTGAATGTCTGATGCTGTCTTACCAACATTCACATGATGAGATATGAAGGCAACGAGGCACAAATATCGTAGTTGACCTCAGTAAATGATTCTGAAGCTTTAGGACGCTATGACTATATTTTATCATTTTCTCATGTTCTTGGGCTCTACTGTCATTAGCTACTCCTTTCAGGTTCTTCAACCCCAGTAGCTCGACATGCTTCTTTTGGAAGGACTATGATAGACGACTTGGCAGAAAACGTGTTGCGTTTCCGAGTCATGATTCATCGATGAGTCGCTCTGAGAAGAAACTTACACTGCCCCTTTTGAATCAATATGAAAATGTCACTTTTCTAGGAGCTGAGATGTTCATGTACTGGTAGTCTGGTTGGAGGGTTGGGGTAGCTAGAGTCCACTCCGAAAAAGAAAATGTATAACCCGGTGATAGTTGATATTGCTACGAGATCTTTAGGAACAGATCCTTTCGACTTCAATATCAGCTCTACGGTCTTCCGTTACTCTCTTACCGTATTCCCTTTGTCTATCTTAAGCATAACCTCCTGATGCACACCTCCAAAGATGGAAGATATAACATGTCCAGCCCAAAGTGTCATACCGAGTACGATTTGCCAATATGACACTTTCCTAGAATCATCCAGCCTGAATAGCTTCATTAATGAACTCTGTGAAGCTGAACATGTATATATACCCTCCAATCCCACCATCTGCCCTCATAGATACAGGCCTTGAGAAGTTCAGCAAGACATCTTTTGAGTGAAGTACCCTGTCTGACAGTTTCAGAAGACCCTTTTTATCAACCTGTCCAGTTCTCTCATCACTTTTTAAGAACTCTCGCCTAATCACTTTACGATGAAACTCTCCCATCTCGTCTCTCTTGGATCGGTTGCCCTGGCAGCTTCCAACTCCACTCAACCCACAATCGTCCTGACCAACGACGACTCATGGGCTTCTGCCAATATCCGGTCTCTCTACTCTTCTCTCAAGAACCAGGGATACAATGTGTTCATGTTTGCTCCTGCTGTTCAACAGTCTGGAACAGGAGGTACTTTCACTCTGCCAAAGAGCACTACTCTCAAGAACGGAGGAGAATGGTCTTCGTTGCCCGTTGGAGCTCCTGCTTGGGGCCACGATGAAGAAGACGATCATCTCTGGTACTTTGACGGTACTCCTGGAGCCTGTGTATCTTTTGCGTTTGACTATGCTCTTCCCAAGTTCTTCCCTAACGTGTCTGTTGACTTGGTAGTGTCTGGTCCTAATGAGGGCTGGAATCTCGGTCCGTTTGTCTACACTTGGTCTGGAACTGAAGGAGCAATGTACACTTCTATTATTCGAGGAGTTCCTGCTGTTGCCTTTTCCGGTAACAACCGACATACGTATTATGTGAATGCGTCTACTGAGGAGACGGCTTCTCACAATATCTATGCTAAAGCAGCCACTGATATCGTTTCTAACCTACTTACCAACTCCAAGGGAAAACCAGCTCTTCCTCTAGGTGTTGGAATGTCTGTCAACTTACCTAATGTTGGAGAACTGAATCCCAAGTGTGTTGATCCTAAACCTGTTTTCACTAGACAAACTGGACGAGCGGCTTCTACTTATCAGCTTGTTTTTAACGAAGAAACTGGCTTGTTTGATGAAGACGAAAACCTCAAAACTGAAGCTCTCACTGTTTGTCATAATGGAGACTGTTCTCTTCCTGATGAAACTGATGTCGTCAGAAACTGGGGATGTTACTCGTCTGTTTCCATCATTACTGCCAATTACGATGCTCCTATCAAGGCGGCTCAGCAGGTCCAGAAGATGAACAGAGGAGTTGTCACCTTTGCAAAGAGGGAATAGAAGACATCAACATAGTGACTAAGACAGTAGAATAATACACGTAGAACAAATGAGAGCAGTAGAAATCATGGATTACAGGGCCTATAAAGCAATTGATGTTCACAACTTGTACAGATACCTTCTTGGGTTCAAAAATGAGCAGTAGTATCTCCTCGCAGAAGATATTAGAACACCTTATACAATTGAACAACAGTCACTGATTCTTTACGAGCTGAATAAAATCAGACACCTTTTTTTGGTGAACATACACTGGCTAACTTCTTTTAGATTGTTTCCACACCTCCAATACCTGCGGTAATTATACTCATGTTGGTTAATTTCTCTCCATAGTCATTGGATAAACTGAATAAACTGGTGCCCTTACAACTATATGTACCTTTGAATCATGTTAGTACATGCCGGTATTTAAATGTGACAATTTCTTGGCAAGTTAGGACCATTTCAAAAACGCAGCCTGCGGGGACAATTTTCATGGTTCATGATAACTAGAAGAATTGAGGAAGAAAATATGAAGCGAATTATGTAAAAAACACGTAATACATTAAGCTGGCCCTCATAGAAGTGTATTCAGTCTTCTATTCAGTTGTTACTTGGTAACGTTGCTGTTATCGCACCTCTGTGGGCATCCTTGTAGAAAGACTAACGTTGGACTTCTACAACTTGATGAATAGATGTAAAAAAGCTGAAATGAAGCAGGATATTGAGTCCATAAGATACGTTGCAGCTTTAGGTAGCTTGTTTGTGACTTTTTCTTGTTTATGACATTATTGTTCATCTATTATTATTGTTTCTATCAGCACCATAGATCTGACAAATTGTACAAGAAGGAATAATCCGAATATTTGCGTAAATTGATATGAAATGAGGCCAGAGAAAGCGCCAAGTGAGAAAATTCAGTTTAGTGATGTTAAACCACCTGTTATATTTTCTTATCGCCTTCATATCATATGTCTAAAGTTATCTATAAGCAGCTCGTTCTTTCAACACTCACTATGTTGTACCTACACCACGAATATGCAGTCACAAAGTGGACAACAAGTTGCAAAACAATCTGGGGCATTCAAAGTGGCAATGATCAAAAGTTAAGTGTTTTTATTCCCCAATATTCCAGTTTTATTCGTCTTATTTACCAATCTACCAGTCCCGGTATTTGTACCTGTAGCAGCAACACTATATCTGTTGATGAAAGTAACATATGGGCGTGTTTCAGTTCCCCTATCATCCAAATACTCCTGTTACGCCTCGTTTACTCCCATCTCACACTACTACAACAACTCTCATTAGTACTCATCTCTTCATTAATGCATTATATACTCTTCTTCCTCTCCCTCCCCTCAACTCGAATAAACAGGCGGGGCATCTCCGTTCAAGTTCAACGGCACTTTTGTTTTGAATCTCACATCGTAGTATTTCACTTTGCCTCCTTCCCAGAACTGAAACCGAAGCGTAGTAGCTACCAAGTGTGAAACGGGATAAGGATGTTGGGAAGACGTGGATGAGTTAAGAGGCAAGTTTTTAACCGTCAACGAGTAATCCAAAGTCTTGGGAGGGTTCATATCTCTTAATAACTGATAAGTACTCTTTGTAGACCCCGTTTGTTGCGTCAAAATCACCTCTACACCCGTCAATTTGATGGCGTTCTTTTCAGGGAGATAGTCTTGGAGAGGAGTAACGTGCATTCTCAAGTTGATGATATCGTTGACCAATTTCGAATGTTGAAGTTGGAGAGTGACGTCCGCTCTCTGAGGCCACAGGTACCGAGCTCCCCGGTCCGTATCTGTATCGCTTTGGGGCGCATTTCGCAAAATCGTTAGCGGCAATAAAGCCGAGATTTTCTGGGGTTTCTTAAACAGCCGACTTTTCGGTCTAGCAACGTAGGAGACTCGTATCGAGTAGGAGAGGTAGCCATGGACGGATTCGGGGGTCGAATTTTTGACGGGAATGCAGACTTCTCTCAGAGAAGAGCTCACTAGATCAGGCATATAAGTGCCTTGGGTGAGAACATGGGTGGACCAGATTGTAGTGGAATGGGTACCCGAACCAAGAGGGTACTTTTGGACAAGTTCGATGCAGAGAGGTTCTTCCAGATGTAATAGATCTGTATCTGTAGTTTTTATCGCAGGATAGAACGGGGTAGCTTCATGGGCGAGTTGTTGGATAGCTTGAGTGAAGGTCGGAAGTTCATCCTGGGTCTGAATGTCGTCCAATTGCAAATCTGTTTCTTGCACGAGATCCGCGTCGCCCAGAAACGGTAACACGACCTTGGAGTTGGATAGAACAAACATCTTTGCCAAAGTTGAGGTGTTCAAGTGGAGGTGTTCAATGTGACGAGTTGGCTAGTACCGGTGTAAACTGTTTAATCTGACTAAGCGCGGCTGACTTCCCAGGCGTGTCTCAGGAGCGTGTATTTATACCGCAGGAGAGAGGCAGACAGAACGGCCCGCCCTGTACGGCGCTATAGTTGACTCATTTGTTGCAATCGTCGAACAACGACTTCCGCCGTTGGATACGGAAGAGGGGTAGGGGGGGTAACGACCTAGCCGGTGAAGTATTAGAGCTGGAAGAGATTTTAAAGCACCGGAGAACTCGTTGAATCAAGGGGAGTGAGGTGGTGAAAGAATTATTGTCGTAGGACTCCAATTCACCCAGTTACTCATGATACCCCCAATTCTTAACTCCGCCAAATAAACTCCCACCGTGCTAGTGCAGGGAGCTGTGCAGTGTGTGCAGCAGGGATGCGGATAGTACGCCGCTTGATAGGATAGTAGTGGTGGGATATAACAAGTGGGTGGGGTGGGTTGGAGGCGGAAAGAAGTGATATTCGAGCCATTTTCAAGATTAGTAATCGATTAAAAAACTTTTCAAGTTTTTTTCTCACTTAATGGTGTTTTTACACCGCCTCTACCTCCCTCGGCAATTGATCGGCTGCACATGATCAGTCTTGGCACTGAATGTGAGTAATAAAACCAACAAAACTAGCAAGGGTATTATTAATATACATTTCGTGTGGCAGAGCGGCTGAGAGTGAAATTCATTTGTCTAGTTGTACTTGTATTATGGTCTGGACAGTTTAGTATGTATCGTAGAATATAGCATCTTGTTTCCCCCATTTTGCCGTCCTGTATACCCTACATTACAGGTGCAAACCCCGCTCTCTGGCGGCTAGAGACGGAGATACAGCATTGAAACTGCCGCCGAAGGGACTGTGCAAAAAAACGACTTTGTTAAGGCTCATATTGGTGGTGTTATGGAGGGGTATGTTTCGCCATGTTCAGTTATAGTTTATAAGTATCGGACAGTGTAGATGTAGAGTGACTGATGAAAATGACAAAAAGTAGATTATTCTCCTGTTTGAGTGATTTTCCTTTCCAACATCGGATATGGAATCCCGTCTGTGTGCCTGTACTTCGGTATCTCTTATTCACGCACTCTGTAGCTGTTTACTGGTACATCTCCACAGCATGAGTCATGCCGTGTAGGAGAGAAAGAGTGTCATGGAGGTCAATTCTTGGCGTATAGGACAACAAGAAAGATATTGAGACGGATGCCCATCTCTTCTACGAGCATCTTAAGAATAAAAAAATAAAAAAATCTCCTGAAGAAGGCTTTCCTCTTGGAACTTAACTGTGAGTATACATGGAGAGACAGAAGAGTGATATGGAGAGCTTTTGAAAGGACAGTAAGTATGCCAAGTTATTTGATGGATATCTGATAAGTTGAAAGTTACGGCCCTCTCTACACCCCTCATAACTTACCAGAACTCATATCTCCTCTTCTTGTAGTGTTACAGGACATGTCTCTGACTGAACTAGGGTCTACTCATGGGATCAGAGAGGGTCAGATGAGTGAGGTTTCATGATGAAGAGGGGGTAAAACAGTGCGATACTGGTACGTACCAGAGATTGATGGTGAGTGTTTGAATTCTTTGCATTATTATCTTCAAACAAAAGTGCTACCTGAAGAGTCTACTAATGATCACCTACACTCAACAATAGTATGACTTATTGGAGCTCATGAAAATCAGCCCTTTCAAACACAATATTCTAACACACCATTTCAATACTGTTACCCCAGATTGATCACCTCCTCTTACTGTAGTCTGCCAAGAATTGTCCAGCTTGATCACCTGCCCTCCAAAACTAACCTCTTTGGTACATCGCCAAGACGAGGGGAGAGGGTGTGGGTGTGGGGTTGAGAATGGGAGCAAGAAAAGCACATATAGGTCAGTTGCCAACTCACGACCGTCCTAGAATCAAGAGCGGGGTTTTACTGAAGTGATTGATCCCAAAATGAGTTCTATAATGGGTCCATTTATCCAGGGGGGGTGTTTAATATATGGTAAGTTAGTGGTATCAGCATATGTTATCGTTCTGTTACCTAAGACTCCACCTAACAAGTGTGACTATTTTTTTTTTTTCTATTACATTCAATTGATTATAACTTCACATTGTAAGAGTAACCTTTGACTATAAGTCCTACGACTGCGCTTCAACACCTCTTCAGTTACTTGAATGAGCAATAAATATACAATCAATCTACACTTGGACTTCAAATTCTGGCTCATAATTGTTCATTGTGTATTTATTGAGATTTAGTGAGGGTGTTATTGTCTTAAAATGGCGTTCTCTGATCTTCAAGGCACTCTACACTTTCCAATGAAGTTGTCGAAGTAGGAGTAAGAGTGTAGAGAAGATATAAGAGGATTGTGGCATAGAAGACGTGATTGTTTCTCATGTAATCAACGATGGTTTTATACAACTCTTACCTTCTCAAGATGTCATACTATCAATATAGCTACCGGTAGACTTCACACTATCTTACACAGTCAAAAAGGAAGAATCAGAGAAGAATCAATATACTGAGATACGATAACACTAGGCAGACCAGTATTCTATCAAGTAGGTCTAATCATTACTTAATCTGCTTCTCATTTATCTATTAATAGCCCTAAAAAGTCCCACCGTTCTGGTTGTCCTAAGACTGTTACAATACAAGAAAAGCAATACATTTCAATGCTGAAGGTGTGAATACTGTACAAGTAGTCTGTGAAGTCCGTTTCTGTTTCTCTGTGGTTTTTTGTTTTTCCAGGTCTTTGGCGATCTTGACTGTTTCGATATATGATCATGGATCAAGTGTGATAAGGAAGACAATATGAGGAGATGAAAACGAAGAATTTTCTGAGGAAACGGCAAAAATAAAACAGTCCGAGACGAGACATCCTTTGAGCGAAGTTTTTTTAAGTGTTCATTGCTGTTCTCTGTTCTTCAAAATGGCCTGTGCCTGTCTCCCAAATTACTTGTACAAGTACAAGTAACGTCATTCATGTGAAGAAGCTCCGAAGAAAGAAGAATAGACAAGATGAAGGAAGGGGTTTGGAGGAGAACTTTACAAGTACAAGTATATCTGTGATGAGTCTTTTCTTCTTTTTTACAAGTACAAGTATCTTACTGCTACAAGAACAATTCTACACTCTAGTATATTCCAATACAAGCACATCTCTCAACACATAGCTCATGCTTGCCCTTGGGGGTGTCTTGAAGAGATGAGAAGAGATATAAAACAAAAAAATGAACTCAAGTGGGGACTTGAGATATAGCCCCTGTCCTACCAGGTCTCATACTTGTACAAGGACTTGTATGAGTTATATCTAACCTCTACCTTCAAGTACAACTCGCTACTGGTACATACTTGTAGAACATAGTCTGTAGATATGTATGAGTTGTTCCTCGGAGTTGTTGGATGGTCTCTTTCACTCGGGAATAAGACTTATAAATGGTTGCCAGAGTTCTTCATTCTCCTATCTCATCTCTGGAGGTATCTACGATGGGTATCGTAGTGGGTAGTACCAGACTGTTTGAAGCAGCTCAATAAATCGCCTTTGCGATTCTTCCGGATTGAATGTGTCGATCCTTCCCTTTACTTTAACATCCTATGACACTATTCATGTCTATCACTAGAACATAGGGCGCTCATAAGGACACTGAATAGGTGAAGATGAATATTGGGTCGTGGTATTCAGACGTCTTTTCTTGTTATTATTTCTCAAGATCTCGATATAAAGCAAACAATGCTCGTATGGTGATATCATTGCTCACTATAGAGAGACTATACAGTGGGTGACTCTATACACTTGCAAATACCGGTACTGGTACTTATATGAGAGAACTCAAGTGTATGGCTCTGTAAAAAGCGTCTTTCTTACGCTTGTATGAGTATTTCCGATGCTCTTGATCTAGTTTTGAAGTTCACTTCCTTCTCATTGCACAGAACAATTCTCATGTCTACTAATGAAAATAGAACCGGTAGGTGATCTTTTCTTGCAGGGACCACCATATGACGATTCATATGGGGTGTGTAGGTGGTGGCGGATGTCTGTCCTGTAGATAGAATATATCTAAGTAACCTGCCATTCATCGGAAAAGACTCTTAATCTGTCACGATCTCCGTGTCACCTTAAAACTTCGTTTGTGTTGTGACACAAACCAAAACTTGGAATGTGTCTTAAACCTCCCCTGCCTCGCTTGACACCATTCACACTCCCCCTCCACTCCGGCCGAATTGGAGACATAACATGATTGCGTCCGCCGCGTTGGAAGTGGAGGGATGTGTGAGTAGTGTGGGGGAGGAAAGAAGGTGGAAGAAGAAAGTAAAGTGTTGTATTACTTAACAGTACGGACGGCACTTTTGGGTCCACCTTATATTAGTGGAGGGAAGCTGAGCAAATACTGGATATAGACCAATGAGACAATTGGAGACATAAAGATGATATTAGTAATAGTACAGCTGGTCGCCAAGTGTCCCCCTCGGAACGAACTGTGGTGTGGTGTGTAAGTTGTTACATTAACTATATGTCAATCAGTATACAAGTACTTGTACTTCATTCTTTAAACAGCCATTCTTCTACAGTCATATTCTATCAAAACCCAACCTTTATTCTATCTATAAAATGCAATCTAGTAACCACCGCTTCTTTTACTCAGGACCAGTGGCGTGCTTCTTCTCCTTCTTCTCTTCCACGGGCTTGGCAGTCTCCTCCTCATCGTCAACAGGAACAGTTCGTCTGCTCTTGGCCAGCTTCGCCATCACAAACCGTCTCTTATCTCTGGGCAAGCAACAAATGGCAATAGGAATTTTGAGATCATCAGGAATGGACTGGTGTTTCTTGGATCCAAAATGAAAAGTGGCATCGAGAGAATTGAGCCATTCTTCTCGAGAAAGGCGTTCGGGCTTGACAACAATCTCGTCATCTTCTTCATGCTTGGGAGTCTCCTCGGCAGCAGCAGCCTCATGATGCTCAGGAGCAGTATCCTTGGAATGGTCAAAGTCTTCCTCAGAAGAGTGAGCAGAGTGCATAGATTCAACGTCAGACATGGTAGTGGGTGGGGTGGGTGAAGTGTGAGTGTGTGGTTGGTGTAGAGAGTGGTTCTCTGTGTTTGTGTTGTAGAGAGTGGTTCTCTGTGGTTGTGTTTGTGTTGTTGGTTGTGTTTGTTGTAAAAAACAGATCTCAAACCACCACCTCCCTCCCCTATATATACCTTGAGCGATATTTCACGATCTCCCCTACATTCTCTCCTGCACTCAACGTCTATACTTTATCGGTGCATGATAGGAACTTTGGAATGAAGACGTGCGTCCGAGAAAACAGCTAAACTTTGGAAAAGTCCCAATGGAGATTATCATATCCGACAGATACCCCATTGGGACTGTTAACACCGTTAGAATGTCCGAATATCTAAGCCAATGGGAGGAGGATGTTTTTTCGGAGGAAAAGAGGGGGCAAAGATATGAGGTATAAAGTGGAGGAAAACTGAGCTAGAAAGACATATTAATGGTCTACACGATCTGCTGATTACAATGGTGCAATCAGAATTTTAATTGCACCATTATTCGTCATTTTATACTGTCTCTACTTGTACTCATATGGCTCCTATCTTCATGAATGCTTAACAGAATATCAACGTTGACCCGATATTGGAAGTGACCAATGAAAAATATATTGTAATAGAAAGAAAAAAATAAAAAAATATTGACAAGCAACTTAGACACTTGTTATTGCTTACTTAGACAGATTTTCCATTTCTAATTTCATTTGACCCATTATTACGCATTCCAGAGACCATGCTTGATCTATCTCCATGGAAAGATAGAGGAGTGCTTGATAGAGCATATTCCAGGGTAAAATGTAACCAATGGCGGGTAACAAAATTCATAGACTGAAATGTTGGTTCGCAATGGTGAGATTTCTGCTTTAATACTTCCAATTGACAAATTATTCGCCGTTCTAGCGTGACCTCTCACCCGTTACTATATCTCCATAGAAACATTAAGGAATGCTGAACAAGCCTTGACATAAGGGGAAGGACAGGGCCAGCAAAAAACGCGAAAATCAAAAACTTTCTACAGGTAAGAGGTCGGAAATCAATACATTCCCCTGTGCTTGTATCTGTGTAGCTTCCAGTTTGTCAATTGACCAACTATTTCCCATTTTATCCTTCTTCAATGCACCTCATGATCTCCTTGATATACTTAACATGACAACAGGAAGAACTGACTCACTTTGCTACATGTAAAATAAGTCATTTACAGAAATGAAAGACATATTCCAGTACTATCGAGCCATATGACATCAAATTCATTTTCGCTTTTCCAATTGCCCTATCTTTAGCCCTTCTGTACCGCCATTCCTCTAACTCATATCTCCATAGAATAAGCAACGGTTACAGTTCATGCCCCGTCTTTAACGGGACTGCGGAAAAAGGGGCCAACGAAATGCAAAGTGAGAAAAAGTAAAGTCAACAAAACCATAGCCGACAACCATAGCCGACAAAACCGTAGCCGACAAAACTGAAATTTCAGATCATGGGAATGTGCCAAAGAAGACTTACGTGATTGCATTACTCTACATCTTACATTTGTTACATACAACACTGTAAACAGGTTCATTCATCTCGATTACATCAGTACATTTACTCCTATACTACAAAACACTTACAGTGCTACTACTCAACTACAAGCGCCTACGGCACTTGTCTACGGCACTTGTTCATGGATATCATTCATTCAGATTACCTTTTGGCTGTTTGGCTGTTACCTGCTCGGCTAGTTCACAGGGTCCCGTCGTCGGAACAGAGAAGACAGCTTGCTGAAAATGCCAGCAAGAATGACCTCGTAGATCCAGGCAAAAATGCCTCGGTGGTCACTGACTGCCTTTCGGGAAGTCGATGCGTCTCTGTCGGAAGCTCCCTCGGGCTCAGACTCGGCAATGGAGCCATAAGTCACGTTTCGAGACCGGGCCGTCTGCTCGGGTATGGCCTTGGAGGTTTCCGTGGCCGTGGTGCCGGCAGCAGCAGGCAGAGGCTCTGACTGTGCAGTAACCATGCGCTCCGAAGCGGCAGTCTCGGGTCGAGTAGACTCTGCGGTAGCAGCCAGAGCCGCAGCCACTCCAGTAGCAGCAGCGGCACCGACGGCAGCGGTAACAGCAGCAACCACGGGAGTCTTAGACTGAGTATCAGTAATATCAACTGACTCAGCCTCAGCAGCAACCTCCTCGACCACCTCCTCAGTCTCAACATCAACAACGGCAGCCTTCATGACGGGCTTGACGATGATGGGCTCGGTGGTCTCCCGAGTGGACTCTGAAACAGCAGCCACGACCTCATCAGCCTCCTTTACCCCCTCCTGAACAACAGCCTCTTCCACAACCTCCTCCTTGACCTCCTCAACAACCTCGGCCTCCTTCTCAGCCTCCTCCTCAACAACCTCCTTCACTTCGTCCTTAGGAGCCTCAACCTCGACAGTCTCAGGCTCCTTGACCTCCTCAACCTCCTCCTTAGGCTCCTTGACCTCCTCCTTGGTAACTTCCTCAGAGGCAGGAATATCAGGAGTCTCCTCGACAGTAGTCTCCTCAGCAACAGGGGCCTCAACCTCCTTGGTCTCGACCTCCTTAGACTCCTCAGTCTCAGCCTCCCCAACCACAGCAGCAACAGCACCAGCAGTCACAGCGGCGGCAGCGGCAACAGCAGCAGCAGCGATAATGGGGGTCTTGGATGAAGACTCGGACGCCTCAGTAGGCTCAGAAACCTCAGCCTCAACCTCCACCTTGGGCTCCACGGACTTCTCGACAATGGAGATATCAGGAGTAGGCTCAATGGGATCAGCCTCTTCAACCACTTCCTCGGTGACCTCCTCAGCAGGCTCCTCAGGCTTGGACTCGGAAGACTCGCCCGTAGTCTCCTCAGTAGACTCAGCCACGGGCTCGACCTCGGCAACCTCCTTGGCTGCCTCAGCGACGGCCTCAGGCTCAGCGATGGGCTCAACCTCGGGGACAACCTCCTTGGAGACAACCTCCTCAGTGGTCTCAACGGGAGCCTCGACCTCAGCCTTGGTCTCAACCTCAGGCTCAGCAACAGTCTCAACCACCTCCTCGACCTTCTCAGGCTCAGAAGCAGCAGGGACCTCAGTGGACTCGGCCTCGGGAACAACCTCCTTAGAGACAACCTCAGGAACAACCTCCTTCACCACCTCAGCAACCACCTCAGGCTCCTTGGAGACATCAGAGATATCAGGCATCTCTCTGGGAGTCTCCCGAATCTCCTCAACGACCTCCACAGCGGGGGAAGTCTCGGAAATATCAGGAGTAGAGGGTTCAGCAGCGGGCTCGGAAGCAGGTTCGGAAGAAACAGTCTCTTCAGCCTTCTCCTCGACAACAGGCTCAGCTTCGACCTCCTTGGTCTCGGGCTCCTTGGTCTCAACAGCTTCAACCTTGGGCTCGTCGACCTTGGACTCCTCAACTTCAACGGCCTTCTCAGTCACAGCAGGCTCCTCGACCTTGGCGGGCTCAGGGACAGCCTCGGGAGCAGTCGCAGTGGACACCTCTGCCACCTCCTTGGCGACAGCAGGCTCCTCCTTGACATTTTCAGGCTCATCCTTCTCGACAGGAGCTGCCTCAACAGGAGCAGTCTCCTTGGCCTCAGCCTCAACGACAGGAACCTCCTTCTCAGCAACCTCAGCAACCTCAGAGACCTGCTCGGTGGTGGCGGTGGAAGTAGCTTCAGGCCCAACGGCAGTGACTTCGGTGTCAGCCTTGGAAGTCTCCTCGACCTTGGCCTCAACAGGCTCAACTGCCTTAACGACAGGCTCAACCACGAGAGGCGTGACGGTGACCTCGATGGGCTCAAGGACTGGGTCGGTAATCTCCTTGGGAAGAGTAGCCTCCTCGACAATCTCCTTGACTTCAACATCAGTCTTGGAAATGTCAGGAATGTCCTCCTCAGGGTTGGTGGGGTCGGGAGTGGACTCAGCAGGAGCAGGAGAAGATTCAGAAACGTCCTCCTTGGGCTCAGCGACGGGCTCAGCCTCCTTGGTGGCAACCTCCTCCTTCTCAGGAACAGCCACCACCTCGACCTTCTCCTCGACCTTCTCAGCCTTGGACTCGGCAGCAGGCTCAGCAGCAGCCTTTTCCTCCTCCTTGACCTCAACCTCAGACTCCTTCTCGGGAACAACCTCCTTGACAGGCTCGGCGGCAACCTCCTTCTCGGCAGGGACCTCCTTCACCTCCTCCTTGGGCTCCACAACCTCAGCCTTGGGCTCCTCCTTGGACTCCTCCTGGGTCACCTCCTCGACCTTGGTAGGCTCAGAGACTTCCTGGACTTCTTCCTTGGGCTCTTCCTTAGCAGCCTCGGGCTCCTTAACGGGCTCAGCCTCGACCTTGGATTCAGTCTCAGACTCCTTAACGGGCTCAGAGACCTCCTCAACAGCCTCCTTGATCTCAGAGACGGTAACAGGCTCCTCCACAGGCTCCTTCACAAGCTCTACTTCCTTGGTCACCTCAGACTCAACCTTGGAAATATCAGGCTTGGGTTCTCCAGTGACCTCGTCCACCTCCTCCTTGGTATCTGCAGACTCGGTCTGGGGAGTAGGTTCGACTGTGGTGGTAGGCTCGACAGCAGCAGTAGTAGAAGGCTCAACTGTAGAAGCAGGAGCCTCGACCTCAGCCACAGCCTCAGGCTTAGATTCAGTAGCAGGCTCCTCCTTGGTATCAGCCTTGGACTCGGTCTTTGACTCGACCTCGGTCTTTGCCTCCTCAGGCTTCTCCTCAGCCTTCTCGACAGCAGCTTCAGTCTTGGTATCTTCAGTCTTGGGCTCAGTGGACTTGGCAACAGGCTCGATAGGGGTGGTCTCGGTCTTGGACTCAACTTCAGAAGAAACAGTTTCAGTCTTCTCGGTAGTAGGCTCAGTCTTAGAGGGCTCTGTAGTAGTAGCAGGCTCAGAAACAGTCTCCTTGGCAGCCTCCTTGGCAGCCTCCTTAACAGCCTCCTTGACAGGCTCAACCTCCTTCACCTCGGTCTTGGAATCGACCTCAGCCTCCTTAGAATCATTCTTGGGAGTAGAAACAGGCTCCTCCTTAGCAGGCTCAACCTTAGACTCCTCAGCCTTAAGCTCAACTGTAGAAGTAGGCTCAGTAGAAGTAGCTTCAGTGGACTCAGTCTTGGGAGTAGAAGGCTCAACCTTGGACTCTGCATCAGTCTTAGAAGTGTCAACCTCAACCTTGGAAGACTCAACCTTGGAAGACTCGGCCTTAGGCTCCTCAACCTCCTTGGTCGAAACAACCTCCTCAGTCTTGGTAGGCTCCACAGACTTGGAAACAGGCTCAGTTTCAGTGATATCAGCCTTAGCCTCAGCCTTGGGCTCCTCCTTAATGGTAGAAGAAGGCTCCTTCTTGAGAGTGTTCTGTTCAGAGGTAGAGTCCGAAACAGATGTCGGCTTCGCCTCCACCTTCAACCCACTATCAATCAACTCATCCAAATCGTCAAACTCTCCCACCTTGTTCAAGTCCATAACCATGGCTCCGGCCTGGTCCACCACAACCCATCGAGGGTCATCTGCCTCAGCTTTGGAAGATGCCATAGCAGAAGCGTTCAAAGAGGTGGATTCAGAAGAGGCCGTAGGAGGAGGAGTAATGGACGCATCAGAGTACCCGGAAGACGATCTGAGGTCGGAATCGGAAGCACGGGCAGCCGCAGCTCGAGCCTTCTTTTTCGCCTTCTTCTTCTGGTTCTTCTTACGTTTAGCCGCACACGCAGATGACTCAGCTTCTGTAATGACATGGTTGATGGCTCCATCTTCAGTAGTGGTAGTAGCAGAGCCCTCCTGAAGCACCCAGTCGCCATCAACAACAAACTTGTACATGTACTGCTTTCCAGCTTCAGGGTCAAACTCGTACGTAAACACATGTTCTCCTTCTCCTTCTTCTCCAGTACAAGCAGCCATATCTTCAGGCTTCCACTCTGTAAAGTCTCCGGCCAACTGAACCTCCTTCACCGGCGTCAGACTTTTGTATGTGATGATCATCTTTTTTTTTTCTCAGTCAGTTCGTTTCGTGATCAATGTCGTTACTATGCAAAGACACAAACAAAATACAAGTGTATATATATCCCCCCATGCGCCATCCGAGTGTACAGCTTTTACAGGTCAGTTACAGGTCAGCTACAGGCATACAGCAGGAGTCTACAGTGCAAAAAGGTAAGTCATGTGACAGAAACAACAGAGACTGTATTCATTGCTTTCCTCCTTTTCTTTTTCTTCAACTCCACTTCGTCTTGACTTCTTCTTTACTCTTCTTCACCCCACCACAGGCCCTATGACGATACCCCTATACGATCGTATTGGAACCGTTTCCAGGGTAACCTTGTGCGCCAACCTAAACAGAGTTCGGGCTTTGTGCGGAGGAGAAATGTGGGAAGTACGGGGGTCATAGGGGTACAAGAACGAGCCTGGGAGTATTTTGACAGATTTCTCGTGTTTTGCTCTCTCAGACACATCCGTTACCGCCTCCTCAGGTTCCCCCTATTTCGACCTGTCAAACATTAACCCTCATTAGATTTGGCCAAAAGCACCCCAATTATAACCCCAAATCTAATCCGGACTGTGAGGTGAAGATGAAAAAATAATCTTGAAAGAAAACAGATTATAGGAGGGGGATAATAGAAGGAACGAAGAGGTGATTTCGGGTGTGGCAAAAAAGCGATTAATTCGTTTACCTGATATTCTTTTGCCACATCGCTACGAGTACGGTACGGGACTTTTGCCACATGAATTCAGCACACCATTCTACTGCTCTCATTGTCTGCTCTACATTGTCTGCCCTACATTTTACCTGCATCTCAAGCTCAAGACCAAGGGTGGCGTTCGTTGTACAGTGGACCTGGGATGGCGCACGTGACCAGGTACAGTGCAAGTGCGAATAGGGGTAGATTTGGGAAGACAGGAAGACATTTCTTGGTCGCATCTACCTGGTAGTCTCCTAACCGGGACATGTGAGTAGGAGTACAAGTAGTTGGCGTTTAGTTGGAGATTACTTGGGGCGAAAAAGTGGTGTTGGACGCTTTACTAACGTGCTCATGAGGGTTCCATACCAGTATGTGGCCATACATATCTTGGTGAAAGTGTTCAGAATAAAGATTTGGATGAATAGTTTGAAGGGATTGTCTTGCAAGTCTCAGGATCCACTTTCTTATTGATTGAAGTTTGACCTTGATGCAAAGATGTAAAGGCGAATTCTATAAATCTACAGTTCAATTGGTGCTTTCATTATATCATCTGAATACTAATCCTCTCTTATTTGCTCTTCTTCAGTGTCTCGTTTCAATGAAAATTCACATGAGTTAAGTTGAAACTTGGTTGGAAGGGGAGGAGGTAGAAAGGAAGACTGCCAAGTGAGCTCCTAGAGGTGGTGCAGAGATATTAAATGGTCGAGGAGGTGACAGTCGGTGTATGTTTCTTCCAACTTCTTTCATTGAGCTATATTCAGCGCATTCCTCCACTTTCCAGTAAGACTTGCTTCAGACAGATATTCTTCAAAAGACCATCACAGCTACAGCACAGATTGAAACCCAGAAACTCGTCTGAAAGATACCAGTTTCGAAGTTACAAGTATAAACTCTTTGACATATATATCTACTGTTAATAATACAAGTTCGTGCTTGTGAATAATGCCCACGCTTCAGTCTCTCCTCATCGACTCCATGTGAATCAAAGATACTAGGGATGAGTTGCCATGCAAGTGGAAGAAATTTTCCCCAAAAACTTATGATGATGATGTCCAAAGATAGTCTAGTACTTTTATTTCACCTGTAAATGGAGCGACTTAAAACAGATTCATGTTTATAGTCATAGTATTGAAGCTGTGCTGCATCTGGTGGGTCCTGTTTACTGTGGTATGTCGAGTCGAGATATCACCTAATAAGAAGCAAGTCATGATATTGGAATCTAGTGATTGACCCATCGAGCAGTTCATAGATCATATAAAATCAATTGAGTGGTTCTATTACCTGTTTGAGTCCCCACAGCTGAACGTCATGAAGTCCACTCTTCTGAGACTACTCATTACAGTGAATGAACTTCTTCATTATCGGAAGGGTATAATTGATCGTCATACTCCATGTATTGGAATCTCAATATGATCAATCGGCATAAATATATTGAGGCCATACTTGCATCAGTCCACACTCAGACTCTGAAGCGTCAGACGGTTTTCTTTTCCAACTCCACACCGCCTATTCTTCTTCACTCATCTAAAGCACTGTATTCTGTATATCTACTCTACCGTCTAATTTGGAGAAGTCAAGAATCTGAAAGTCAAAGATCGTCACGGGATCTTGTTAGTGGTTTGGAGCAATATGGCCCAAAGTGTTACGTTGATGACGATGAAGGAGTACTCGCGAGTGATAGCATACTCTGCTAGCACTTCCCACGGAGTGTGAGCGCAGCGAACACTCCTACATCTTATAACTCAACTCCCACCCCGGCTCCACTGGCGCAACCAAGTTTCCCTTCAGCTTCTCCACCTCCTCCTTTGAGAATCCACAATTCTCCATGATCCACTTCTCTGCTCCTCCATACTTGTTTTCAATCAAGTCTAGGGCCTGCATCATACAATCGTACCGAGAAGACAACATATTAGCCATCTTTTCGGCCATGGCAGGGTCACTCCATTCAGCTCGTTCGGTAGACAGGGCCTCAATCAGCCGAGGAACAGCTTCTCGCAGTCCAAAAGTCGTCAGCTCGTACTCTCTGGAAATAGTATCATGATCCAGACCAAGCAGACGAAGAACGAGTGCGCAAAACACACCAGTTCGATCCTTACCAGCAGTACAATGGACAATCATTGGAGTTCCGGGGTTTTCAAGCAGGAATCGAAGAGGTTTCTCATAGGATGGTCCTCCAACTGTCAGAATCTCATCATAGGCCCGCTTGAATCCCTCATGAGGATCAAGAAAGTTTCTGTACCGTTCAGCTAGAGCTTCAGGAGAAAGATCTTTGCTTCTAAACACAGGAGTGTGAACTCGTTCGGTTCCCTTGACCTTACCAAACCCATTCCTGGTAACCTCAATCTCAGATCTGAAATCAAACACGGCCTTGATTCCTAGCTGGTTAATGGTGGCAATTCCAGCGGGAGTGACACTTCGAAGATCAGCACATCGGTAGAGAATTCCCTGGACAATCGATCTCTTCGAATCCAACTGGAATCCTCCATAGTCACGGAAATTGTCAATTCCATCAACCTCTTTGAACCGGGTAACTGTGCCGATATTGGCCAGATCGTTTAGAGCACGTGCGTGGAAGGCCTCGCTCTTGAGCCAGTCAATGATAATCTTGGTCACTCGAGGATTATAATTGACCTTCTTGGGCCTCTTGCCAGGTTCAGCTCCAGGCTCTTGAGGTAAAACATCACCATAAAAGTTATGATCAGCATCCCGAATAATACTCAGATGATGGCGGGGCTGAAGAGCATTGGCAAAATGGCCGGCGTCCTCCACGTTCACCACCTGGTCACGTGACCCAAACACCGTCAGAGTGTGTCCTCCGGCGTTTTTGAACGCACGGCAATGTCCTGGAATGTCCGTGTTTGCAATCGATGTGGGCTCTTCGATACTAACCAACATCTTGGTGTACTTGCCCTCAAAGTTTTCCACCGACCGGTACTGTTTGTGTTCCTTCCACGTGTACCCGTATCCTTCTCTCAACTTATCCCAAATTTCGTGGGTCTTGTAACGGCCAGAGCAGTTGACAAAGGCGGGCAAAACAGTATTGCCTCCGCCACCCACAAACTTGCCGGCCGAGATTCCATTATGGAACCACTCCATGGCTGCCAAACAGCCCCGGGAATGCGCCACCAGGGCACATACCACCAGTCCCCGTTCCTGCAGCCACGTGACGGCAGCCTCGATATCCTCTGCGTCTCGTTTGATGGTTCGAATTGGCTTGGTCTGTTTGTACTCGGGCCAATTCACGTCCTTGAGTTTATGGTGGTCATCTTCAGTGGACTCACCACATCCTCTAAAGTCCAACCGAAACGTCCACATTCCATTTTCGCCCGGCAATTCCTGCCCCAGCATTCTCTGGTAGCAGTAGTCTTTGTGTCCTCCCTGGCCATGGAGAATCAGCACCACTTTGGGCGGAAACACCGTCTTGAAGTTCGGGTTGTCTACCGCCGACGGAGGCTCTGCCAGCACGCCTACCAGCTGCGCGCCTTTGGAGCCCACGGGAATATAATGTTTGGACTCGGAGACCATGATGAAGAGGAAGAGCCAAGAGTGGGGAGCGGGAAGTATATGTAGGGTGATAGAGTTTATGACATGACTGGAGTGGTGACTCATGGTAAAGAGATGAAAAGTGGGTTGAAAAAGATGGGGGAAGTGGTATCTGAGCTACTGATGTCACGTGACCTTGGTTATTAAGTTATTTACCTGGTTTAAGCCACTTTCGTCGAGTTATGAAGATCCTGTTGAGCCGAGGTAAGTATAAGGTTTACTTGATGATGTAATCGAATGTGGGGGTAAGAAATACCACGTTTGGTGAAAGTGGGTTTGGAGGGGATTTAATGAAACTACTCGATTTAGGGAGTCTAGTGGAGCTGTTTGTAGTGGTTTTTATCTCTCTGGGATGGTTATTGGTGGAGTTATGTGGGATGGTGCTCTGTCATATGGAGTAAGTAAAGTGTAAGTAAACATGAGAGTGGGGGGAGAGAAGAGGGGCGTTTTTGAGAACACTTTTGTATGACATCTGTATACTATGAACCGTCACAATGGCTATTTAGGGTGGTAGATATAGGCTAGTGCTGTCTGCTTCTCAATAAGAGTTCTAGAACACCGAATTTGAACCCCCAGCGGACTTTGGGACTTAAGTAAATGTCAAGTAACGAAGGGAAGAAAACAGAACTGAAGGAAAAAGACGGAAGAGGTCTATAAATGAAGTACAGAAGCGGTTAAAAGCGATCATATAGATCGATTGATATGGTTGACGTGCTTCCACTGGATCTATACAACATCTGGTTGTTCTCTGGTGTCTATATGGATACATGGTATAGTCTTATGAGAGTCATGTGAAGCATGTGATGAAATAAATATACTGTGAGAGTTAATTGAAAATAACTGAACTGGTTCAATGTATAAACAAGACGTAACAAATACCGGTAGGTCTCTATGTTACAACTGTACAAGTACCGTACCGGTAGGTGACTTCTATCTCTCTCTCTTACTGAAACTGTAAGAACGGTCATATGGGGTCTTCCACCAAGAGAAGACTTTGAATTTACTTCCACTCTGTTGTTCCAGCCAATTGAGATTCTCTGATATAATCCATATATCTCTGTTAATGATAACCCATTCACAGCACCTCGTATCTGACAGATCACATGCACCCTTCATATGTTGAGACCCAACAGGCTAATTCGTAGTCAGTCGGAAAACTAATGATACAAGACCCACCAATAGCAGTCCTTCTCTCTACTCCATGGTCACGTGAATAAACTAACAAATGTCCATCTTTTCACAATTGTATCCATGAACCACATCTGAACCTCTTTCCTTATAATGAAAGGTGCTACTATTATGGAAATAACCAATAGCACCTATTGCCTAAATTGCTTTTTACAGAAGACTGAAATTCTCAGGTCCATGGATTGTATAGCTACCTGCTACCCCAGTGTTAATACAACCATCAGACAGACAAGTCATACTCAATGGAATTTATTAAAAAAAAATAAAAAAAAAATAGAAAACTGGGAGAGATTTATAAATTGGTACAGTACATTCTAGGGCACACTCCAGTTAGCTAGAAACTACTCTAGATGGGCCTTCTCTTCCACTTGTACCTGTTTAGCTCTTCCATGTTTACCTTAGAAACCATACAACAATACAGCACTAGACATCTCTTAAGATAGACCTATTACTACTCCAATTGACTTGCTGAATCGTGCATATTACACACAAAAGTCCACTTATTAATATCATCTTATTTGTGAACCAATTCCACCGAAAATAACCCTCCAAAACCCACCCCTGCTTTCTCCCAACTAACTTACTCACTATTACACCTCCCATACTCACCCTCCTAGCTTGCCCCACCTCACACCCCCAATTCCCACTCAATCTTTTTCAAACAACAACCATTCGACTCCCCTAACCTTCCTGACCCCAAACATCCACCTCAAAACCCTCCAACCTCTTTCCTTCACCCCACAAACTCCACCCTCTTTCCTACTTGCCCCAACCTAAATCACGAACTCAATATACACGCGAAAGACGCGATTCCTCATCCAATTCTTTTCTTCTCACCAAAATTCATCAGATAAAACATCATTCAAACATGCCCCAACCAGCTCGAAAACGCCAGGCGCTGGATGAGAACAGTCACGTGACCCAGAAATCCATTGACACAGAACAACAAAATTCCGATCACGTGACCCGAACCCCGCTCTCCAATGTGACCCGAACACCGCTCTCCAACGTGACCAATGTTGAAAACAGCTCTATTCGGCGGTCGAGTTCAAGAGCCAAGAAATTGGTGGTTTACGCCGAAGACCACGTGTCCGATCACGTGACTGACGAGTCTGATCACGTGACCGACGCATCCGATAAATCTACCACCTCATCTGACCACATTGAATCCGACTTGATGCTTCTTCCTGAGCCTAGAAAGAGAGCTAGAGCGGATGAAGAAGAAGAAGAAGAAGACTCTGAATCTGTAGACTCTGAATCTGAATCTGAATCTGATCACGTGACCAAGACCATCAGGTCACGTGAGTCTGACAAGGAGCGGGCCGAAAAATTACGTCTCTTCGAGCAAGAACAGGCTGCCCGGTTCGCTGAAATTGACGACTTTGAACTCCATTTTGAAGAAGTCGCCGAAGACAGTTTTGACAAGAGTATGAGTGAAGGTAGTGGAGAGTCGCAGGAGGTGGAGTTGGAAGAGGTGTTGTGTGGGGGGGAGGAGGATTAGTCATGTGACTGGTTGTCACGTGATTAGAGCTCGTTTCACGTGACTTTCAAACTGGTTCTGACCAGTTATTAGTCACGTTATTCCCCTTCTACAGCTAAGGCTGATTGTATTGTAATGTAATTTATTGGGTTGGTATTTGAAAGAGAGTGTGTAGAAGTGGGTGGCAGTGTCTAGTGTTACAGTACCGGTACTTAGTTTTGTAGTTGTATTACTGGGAAAGACCAGTGTTGTAGTAGGAGAGGGTCGATTCTCTGCATTCTTAGAGAAGGCAGTAACCAGGGATATCAACAGTAAAGACAAACTACATCAACCCAATCAACTGCAGTATGTACAAGTACCGTACTTGTAAAAGTAATGGAAAGGAAGCCACAGTACCGGTAGTTGGAGCAGGAGGTCTCGGAGAGTGGAGCTACAAGAACTATGAGATGCTTTCGTTCAAGCGTGGTTCAAGCTGGTACTGGGGCAATGGTAGCTCAACGAGTTCCGAAGAGCTATCTGAAGGTACGGTACCGGTAGTTGAAGGGCACTCCAGAGCTGTTCAAACCACCTGGAGTACATTGCGTGCCTTCTCGGACCATAAGAACTCTTCCTTAGACAATACTTGGCGCTTTGATGCCATTTTGGAGCTCCTCAGACGTCTTTATGGGCTCTTTAACCAATACTGACCATTTTTTGTGTGATTAGAGTTCCTTTAAACAGCTTTGTAGGTTCAGTATGTGTCTCTTCAAATGATACAACTGCACCAGGGTATCGAATTGACCCCTTCAAGTCATTATAGCCCTTTCAGACGCTATAACGGTGCCTTAGAGTAAAATGACTTCCATCTAAGACATCATAGAAGTTCCAGGTGCTCCCCAATCACGTGATAGCTGTTCACCAGGTAAGGGCCTTTCTCAAGTTGGCTAGAGTCAACGAAGTAGACAAAAAGGAGGAGATATCAGGCCCCAGTTCTTCTGGAGTGAGATCTCGAGACGGTAGAACAAAAGTGGACAGTGTCTGAACAACCTCAGCTGCTGTATGGAACAAACAGAAACATGAGATTGAAGAGCTAGCTGAACAGGAGGAGTTAGAGGAACAGCGTGGCCGAGGAGTGGCTAAAAAGAAGCATAACACGTCTTTCTGCAAAGCTCAGAAGAAATTACAGGCTCGAACTCGACGGGAACTGAGAGCTATGAAAAACACCAATCAACAGCAAAGTGGAAGATGGTTGACCCAGGTTTTGAGAGTGACGCTGTTTATCATTCTGCTATCGTAATTTCTCACCTCCTCCTCTTCTTCCTCTTTGACCGTCCAAGTCGACGGTTTCGTTCCCATCACGTGAGGCTCAGTCACGTGAACAGGCTCAGTCACGTGAACAGACTTAGTCACCTGTACTGCCTGCTCCTCCGACTTGGCAATGACGTCTTCCACCGTTACCTCCTCCTTAAACCTAGCCTCCTTCTTGACCATAGAGACATCTTCCTCCTTAACCCTAACCTCCTCCTTCACCTCAACTCCACACCCCTCAACGTCTCTTCTCTCAGCTTTTGGAGTCTGAGGGGAGTGCAAAGACTTGTCCGTAGATAGAGAAGACTTGTCGGACTTGTACAACAGAGACTTACCGTCTTTTCCGTTCTTTGAGACGATGTCAGTCTCTGTCTTGTTGCTTGAGCGGCGACACGGACTTGCAGTCCTTTGTCTCCGCTACGGACTCATATCATAATCCGGCGAACTCGGCACCTCCACCTGTCGATGTCTCACTCTTGTCCACCTCTGAAAAACCTCTCTTAATGACGTCATTCCTCTTTCCTTCTCAGTAGCAATAATGGGTATCACTGTATCAAGATCTAGTCCAGGAACATGGATATCGAGAGCTGGGGTTTTTTGAAGCGCTAATAACGAGTATAACCGCTGATTAATCAGATTGGCATCAATAGGCAGTAACACATCTTTACATAGAGAAGGAACGTAAAGATGAGTGATTGGAGGGTCTCCATTTTTCGGATTTATCGGCGTACATTTGCTCAAAAAGACAATTCGAATCGATTGCAAATGCCGGTACTCGTTAGCTGACAAATGGCTGCTTTCATTACTCCATTGTTTAGCAAGTTGAGCCCGAGGTCCTCCATATCCTACTGTTGAGTGAGGAGGGATGGAGAGGAGATATGAGCGGAGTGAGGGCATAAAATGAACAGGTCACGTGGTCAGGTCACGTGAAAGAAGTGATTCTGAAGACGTGTTTCGTCACGTGACTGTTTGGTGTCAGAATATGTTGGTAGTGGTGTAGCTCAGTCAACATCTCCATCAAAGGTGTGGTGCATGCCACATGTATCTTGAGAGGCTTAATTTGAGGTGAGAATAGAGAGGTTAGGGACATGATGGAGGGGTTAATAATGAAAATTTGGGGGTTCTAAAGATGGTATATTGTTCTAAAGGCTGTGCTCTTTCAGTGAGAGTTTTTCTTTTTCATTTCTACGTTATTTTCGTCATTTTCAATGGACCCCTATGATCTCTCTCTCTTTCAATCAATGACATCATTGGGGGGGAGGTCATAAAAATGACAGGAGAAAAAAAAAAAAAAAAAAAAAAAAAAAAAAAAAAAAAAAAAAAAAAAAAAAAAAAAAAAAAAAAAAAAAAAAAAAAAAAAAAAAAAAAAAAAAAAAAAAAAAAAAAAAAAAAAAAAAAAAAAAAAAAAAAAAAAAAAAAAAAAAAAAAAAAAAAAAAAAAAAAAAAAAAAAAAAAAAAAAAAAAAAAAAAAAAAAAAAAAAAAAAAAAAAAAAAAAAAAAAAAAAAAAAAAAAAAAAAAAAAAAAAAAAAAAAAAAAAAAAAAAAAAAAAAAAAAAAAAAAAAAAAAAAAAAAAAAAAAAAAAAAAAAAAAAAAAAAAAAAAAAAAAAAAAAAAAAAAAAAAAAAAAAAAAAAAAAAAAAAAAAAAAAAAAAAAAAAAAAAAAAAAAAAAAAAAAAAAAAAAAAAAAAAAAAAAAAAAAAAAAAAAAAAAAAAAAAAAAAAAAAAAAAAAAAAAAAAAAAAAAAAAAAAAAAAAAAAAAAAAAAAAAAAAAAAAAAAAAAAAAAAAAAAAAAAAAAAAAAAAAAAAAAAAAAAAAAAAAAAAAAAAAAAAAAAAAAAAAAAAAAAAAAAAAAAAAAAAAAAAAAAAAAAAAAAAAAAAAAAAAAAAAAAAAAAAAAAAAAAAAAAAAAAAAAAAAAAAAAAAAAAAAGAAAAGAGATCAACATATATTAACGTTCTAAAACACCTCTATGTCTTCTGATAGCTGAAATGATGCCTCCATTTCGTCTTTCACCTCCTATCTGTTCCCCTCATTTATGTCTATTTTTACCTCTATTTGCCATATTTTTCTGGCTAAAAATACACGTCAGCCCATTTAAACTTTTTTAAAAATGAGACTAAAAAATGGCATGCGAACGGGTTCGTATACCAGATACTCCATAGATCAGCAAAGGAGTGATTGCCACCGGTTTTTTCCAGTGTCGCCAGCTCCATCCGCACTATCTCCGATATATCCGGGAAAGTCACGTGACGCAAACTCTGTTGTCGTTAACCACGCATCACATGCTCTCCTGCATCACGAGAGTCTGACACGACTACTACGAGTACTACCAACTTTTGAAGGATTTGGTTGAAAAAAAAGAGGAAGATCACGTGACAAAGAGATACACACGTGACCAACACTACAAACGACTCTATCACGTGACTTGAGCGCCCTACAACGACACCAGCTATCACTCACCACCAACACTCAACTAAACATTCCTATCACATCTGCAATACTCACGTGACTTTTCAGCACTGTATTCAGACATCTAATCACGTGATACGATTGATCTTTGGACCTTTACGATTTCTTTGGTCCAATTTTCATTGTTCTAGGACTTTTACATCGTCCTTTAAAGAGATCACAAGTTGGGTGTAACATCCTTCTAATTCTAACAAACTTGACTTGATTTGATTCAAATTTATTGCACTTGATTAGAATCGAGATCTGCTTAGATTTCTTCTTTTCACTTCATTACTTAATCAGTACTTCTACAGTACTACACATCTGCCTTACTAAGCACTCCTAAAATGGCCCCCTCGAAAAGACGATATGGAGTGGTTGTGGATGCAGGATCTTCCGGATCTCGAGTGTTCATCTACTCATGGGAAGATGCGCTTTTGCAACAAAAAAATCTCAACCAATTATCTCTATTGGAACAAAACAGTGTCACCAAACTCCACTCTGAAAAAGAATGGAAAAAGAAGATATTCCCAGGAGTCAGCAGTTTTGCAGGGAGATCACGTGACGAACTGTGGACGGAGCACGTCAAACCGCTCGTAGACCACGTGCTGGATCACGTGCCCAAGTCAGCTGTCCCATCAACTCCAATCTTTTTTTTGGCAACGGCAGGAATGCGTCTTTTGGACGAACCTGTACGGGAAAATCTACTCGATACCGTCTGTGAGCTGTTATCGACGAATACGGGCTTTTATCTGGGCCAAGGAGGGTGCACAAAGCGACCTAATGTTGAGATTATTGATGGAGAAGTGGAGGGCCTGTATGGTTGGCTAGGGTTGAATTACCTAGCTGGGAGTTTAGTCAGTAAGATTGAGGGCAAGGTGGAGCGAGGTTTAGAGGCACGTGACCTGATTGAGGGGCGTGATCTGATTGAACAGCGTGACCTGAACGAAGCACGTGACTTGAAGCATGATTTGGAACATCACTTGGGAGTTGGTTCCGGAGATCTAGTTGAAGGAAATGAAGCACGTGACCAATTGAACACACGTGCAATTTCTTCATCACATGACCAAGCTAGTCGTTTCTCTACACGTGATCAAGCTACTCATTTGTCTGCACATGATCAAGATGGTCGTTTATCCTCTGGTTCAGCAGACTCCTTACCTGACACCAAAAACCCCCATGATGAATCCCGTCTAAGTACATCCTCAACTCTCGGATTCATGGATATGGGGGGAGCCTCGGCTCAAATTGCATTTGTTCCTAACGCCACCGAAACAGCTAGACATTTGGATGATCTCTACCAGGTCAGATTACGGTCTGTTAACGGCCAACTTCAAGAATGGAATGTCTTTGTTTCTACGTGGCTAGGATTTGGAGCCAACGAAGCTCGAAGACGGTACCTGGAAACCCTACCTGCTGTTGACGGAGTTATTTCAGACCCTTGTCTTATGAAAGGTCTTTCTATGAAGTACCTAAACTTTGATGTGGTTGGAGGAGGAGATTTTGCCGAGTGTATGAACAATGCTTCTCCCCTCCTGATGAAACATTTACCATGTACTGACCACCCCTGTTTGTTCAACGGAGTTCATGCTCCTGCCTTGGATTTCTCAGTCACTAAATTCATTGGTATTTCAGAGTACTGGTACACTTCAGCGGACATTTTTGGTCTGAGAGAGGAAGATTACAATTTCCACGTTTTTTCGAAAAAGACACAAGAATACTGTTCACGTGATTGGGACGATATTGTTGCCGAGAGTGAAGAAGGTGGGTTTAACAAGATATCACGTGACAAACTCCAAGTTGCGTGTTTCAAAGCCACTTGGGTTCTGACGATTCTCCATGAAGGATTCGGAGTACCTATTGGACCTGTTGTTGGAGATACAGAGGAGGAATCTACAGAGACTCCGTTTGTTTCTCCGTTCAAAAGTTTGGAAACATTCGATGATCAAGAATTGTCCTGGACTCTAGGTAAAATGGTTCTTTATTCTTCGTCTCAAGTTCCTCCTGCTAAAAACTCGGACAACAGAGAAGTAGGAGTAGGATACGTGCCTAGTATGCTTGATGGAAGCACGATTGTGATTCCTGGAGGTGAAGGAAGAGCTGCAGAAGATATGGGACTGCTATCTCTGCCCTTGGTGTTCCTTCTTGTGATTGCATTTGGAGTGGTTTACTTTTTGTTGGGCAAAACTAAAGTGACTGGAGGAATCATCAACCAGGTTTCGCGGCTGAGTCAGCGTCTAAGATGGAAGAAGACGTTTGAAAGTGTCGATCTGGAAAGTGGACCGTTTGTTCCTGCTACTTGTCGGTCGTCTTCCGCTCTAGACTTGTCTGAAATGAGAAGCAGTACTCCACGGTTGCAAACGTCACAATCCAGTATTAATATTCCCACTACTGGACGGTTCAAGGGTCTAGGGATGAACTCTAGAGCGCCTAGTAGAAGTTCCTCAGCTACTAGACTAGCAGAGTAGATAGACAGAGGAGGTAGATAGCGGCAAAATGACATTTATGGAAGAAGGAAAGTGTACTGTCGTGAAGTATGGCAGTGTAGAGAAGTTTTGATGTTGTTATTGTAGTCAATCTCTTTTACTGGCGCTCAGTTCGTATAATTATGTCTTTTGTTTCCTCTGGGAAATACTCCTAACCTGTTACGTTCGGCAGAGGTAGTCCTTGTGAGATGAGAGAGAGTAAGATCAACCCATAGATTTACATCTTTAAGGGCCTGGGAGCATTATTCGAACCAGAATATACTACCAGTAATCTTATACCTTTGAGAAGGAGAGTAGGGCCGGTGCAAGACCATCAGTGTTGAGCAGGAAACAAATACTTGAAGTGCAATTAGTTATCTTTGGAAACATTTGCTGAATGGAGTCACTCATTGAAGTTTGTATGTTCATTGTACGATAAATGTTCTGAGTCAGTTGTACCTCTATATGTGGAGTTTGCAGTTTGAGGTGATGTCTGATGGCGAATAATTGGGGTTAGTAATATGCTGGGACGCTGACGGTCATAATAAAAAGAATAATGATGCTCTGGGAAGCCATGCAAGAGCGTCAGCTTAGCCCCAGTACACTTTCTGAAAGTACCATTCAAAAATGGATGTAAGGGGAGGAAAGAGAACGTCATAACTGAATATTGGAAATGATTGGGAACATGAGAGCTTCAATTTCTAATAGTTTCAGTTACGGTGTCACTAATGAATTCATTTTCTTCATCGGTTTCCTATTTCGCCCTCTACTAATACACCCTTTCCTACTTCTCTGCAACTGAACGAAGCTAGCTAGAAGGCATTATGGTAGCAATGAATGGAAGGGAGACGCTTTTTGTAATCAATCGAGTATATTAAGATGTACACAGCTTTTTCTTTTACTCTAATCCAGGTTTATTACCTACTTTATGGCACTATACCCTTACTTCACTTACCACTGCCATAAGATATCTGAATAGCATGTGAAGGTATATCGATGAATCCGACTGACTAAAAGATAGGATAGATTAAATAGCTGCCTCGAAGTCACCTGGCCAATATAGGAGCTGATTAGGCTGTTTTCGTGGACTTTTTGTTTTCTTCATGTTTTGTTAGTTGCAAACATTTCCCTGGATACATTAATACCTCATTTTATGGCATATAGAAATACTGAGATGCAGGTTAATTTAGTACACTCTATCCAGCATCATCTCTTATACACAAAACTGCTTGTAATAGGTTGTTATATGTCTATAGTCTATCTTCTGGTCTCACAATATCCAATATATCTCCCTCAATAATACCACTAGAGCTCTATAAACTATACCATTGAACCCCCCTCACATCTACGACCCTTCCCATACCCATATCTCCATCAATACCTGATTCCCCCTTGTTCGTTTTGTGTCCATAACAATGTTTACCTATACACTATCTTCTCTCCATAACCCACCACACCTATATCTGCTCAATGGCTCGCTTTCAACCTGATTTAAATGACATGGCTAGCTTTAGAACGCATCGGCACATCAACGAAATGACCTGTACCACTTTTACAGACCAGTATGAAGGTCCTATCGACTTTTCCGATTGTCTCACCTACATCAGAATCCAACTCAACAGGTTAGGAGCTTTAGCACGGTACTATGATGTACGTCATTTGCAGTACGATCAGATGCAGGAACCGGCCAGAACAGAACTCGGCGAACTTGCTCGAAAAATCATTATTGTTGGAGACTCTTTGATAGATGCACTAGGACCCGATCATCCAATGACAGAACAGCTATGTTACATGAACCAGATGGTCGGGCAGAATGTGATGAAGCTGTAGGCAGAAGATGAGCTGGCTAATACAGGTTGAGAGACAAAAACATCTTTCCACTCACTGTTAAAGTGTGCATCATGTCCTGGTACAAGTATATAGATAATAGAACATTGTAAGATGATTGGAGTTAAAGAGGTGCGCAGAGGGTAATCACACAGTACTGGAGCTAATCTGGTACTGGAGCTGATTTAGGATCTGTTTATACTGCTTTACTGTTTCCAGTATGTTCTTAGTTCTGCCTATATCATGCAAGATAAGGCAAGATAGAAGATATGGCAAGTGGAGGTAGAACGGGGAGATATTGGTACCTTTTTATACAAATAAAAGATCAAATAACGTAATTCAAACCTCTTCCGACGTTTTTACAGCTTTTATTGTCACCTTGGCAACTTTTCTTCACAGTATATCTCTCTTCTTTTACCATCTTAGTGGGAAGAGAAATGTTAACCACGGGAATATTTGTATATTTCAAGAGATGAAGTTGGAGAAAACATTCAGGGCATCTGACTATGTGACATTTTACGGCGTGCCACTTCCATGTATAGTTATCATGTTCAACTACTACATTTACCTCGCTTCTGAGGGTATCGTGGCTGGATCAACATAGTAATGCTTGGCACGACTCGAGTAATTGATAACGAAAAGCTGTATTAAGAACATATAAAAGGCCAGGGATGATTTTTACAGCTTACTGAATAATTTTGTGACCTTCTGGTACCCCTATTTTACAGTAAATGGCATATTCACCCCCTTTTCGTTACAACAGTTTTTGAGGGAGAAATCGAAAATATACAAGTCGATAATTAGTGAGAAAAAAAACCTGAAACAAAGTAAGAGAAGACTGTAGAAATAATCATATAGACCCATTGGATCATCACCCACTCTTCTAGGTGTCTAGATGTATTTTCGAGCTGTATATGATCATCTGTCAGCACCATGGGCTGTGTGTTACATTCATACTCTACAGTAACGCGAGTTACTTACATAATTAGATGAAATCATGGATAAAAAGAGGCCCGAAATGTGTATTATACTAGCTAGTACGTATCTGAGATCTCTTTTCATTACCCAATAAGTTTTTCTAGTGTTTTTCCACCTTCCCAATGAGTATCTTTGAGTGAGATATAATGCAGCCGAGGAGATAAGTCAAAAATATGACGAATAAAAGCTGATAAGAGGTAGTATGTGATTACTATGTTGGCTTTAAGGGTCCAATCTATGCGATTGCGAACTCCTTGCTGTCCCTCAAAGAAATTTACTCCAACAGTCACTACATAAATCTGAACCTTGACCAGTGGAACTAAGATAATCGATAACACTGTTAGTGGATCAATAAAAGTTGAAATGGAGAAGAAGAAGAAGCTCATAGTGTTCAATAGCTTTGTTTGGGGCAATTATCACCTTCATATTGTCACTTATTTACATTGATATTGCTATAATTCCCTTTCCCAAGTAGACGATTGGGGGTAGAACCCACCAGCCGAAGGGAAACTTGATTAAAAGGCAAATAAAAGTGGAAACGAAGTAAGGGAAGATCCTTGGAACTTCCAGGAGACTACTATAGTGTAGCTAGTTACCCTCTGCTGTAGCCAGATAGGTTTTTTGGTCTATTATCTCTATATTCAGTCGGCATCATAGATGAGTGAGAATCAGTAATCCTGCGTAACTCGAGTAAATGATAGTAATAAGACCAAATGAAAAAGGAGAAGCTACTACTCTTACTTTTGAGAACCACCATTTGATATATTCAGATTTCTTAAAGTCCCTATATTATATTATACTATATTAATCCTTGTTCTGGTAGCACCATAAATAAGAAACATGGGTGTAAGCAGAAGTTGTTATATTAATTGAAAAAAGCTGAAATGATGTAAGACAAGAAGTGTAAGACACCTCTCTGGCTCATTAAGTACCAATGACTATCTCTTGTTGCATTTGGGACCTACCACAGCTACATTTACAATCGTTTTTAGAGCATCATCGAAGAGACGAAACTCAGGTTAGGTAAAAGAGAGAGAGTGCAGTCATACAATGTTCAAAAGAAGAATACGATGTCAGAAGATACAATAGATACATAATCAAGCTGTCTAAGTTACGACTATAAAGTCGCCAACTCTTGTTTATTACTTTTGAGAAAGTTCTTGAATCGCCATCATGGTCGAGGAGTGAGATAACCTGAAAGTCGATAAAACGATGAATTAATTTACAAAATGACAGAATATGTAGCAAGCTACATTAGCTAAGTGCTGTTAAGCGCTATGGGTAACTTTCCAGGTCCATGTTGTTCTTTTCAGTGCACTTTTATCTAAGAAGGAGACATTCCTACTGGCAGGGAAGATGTGTAGTGACATAATGAGGTCAGAAAACATCTTATAGATACCGTGAGACACTCCTATAGTGTTATTGAACGTCACTTTTAGCAATTGCATACCCTCTCTCACTAGAAATACTTCTGAGATGAGTGAAACTCGTATATCTATTCACTTACAATTGCGCCGTTCGACAGCACACGACTTATTCGCAATTGAAAGAAGAATTAAGAGGTACGGAGTTATGTTTATTGATTATATAGCGTGTCTAACGAGTTCAATAAAGTCTTTAATCTTCTCTTTGTTGTTCTGACCCTTCTCAAGTTAGAATACAGCTTGGTGAGTGAACGTATATAGAGCTCAATAGGAACAAGAAAAGCTGCTAAGATACAAGGTGAAGCTGTATTACTACGCTTGTACTACCTGTCATAACTTTCTACAGCTTACTTGATTTATTTTTATCTTGGTATGCTTGTAATACTTCTATAGCTGTAGTTACATTCAAGTGCGATGTTTTGTGAAGGTGTAAATGGACATCAGTAACTTCATATTGAGTAAGCGACGTATGTTATTGAACGCCATAAAGACCTTCAACTCTAGCTATGAGCTTCTCAACTGTTATTAGTATGCTTTGGCATGTTCTACCTTTACTTTCTTATGGAGCATTCTTTGATGCCAGTATGTCCATACAAGTACTTCCAGTATCCTACAAACATTCAATGATACAACCATTTGAGAGCTACTACAACTGTTTGTTTCTCAGCAATAAATCAATTCATCTCGTTGGTCACTTTTTGACAATTCTCCTTCCGTAGTTAGTGATACACTTCTTCATATGGTCTTTGATGAGCTCCGAAGGAACGGGGAGGTGGCAGGTGGGGCATTCGGGGTGGGCAGACATTGCAGGTGGTTGTGTGTGTCAGTCAAAGTGCCTGACTTCATCTATTTAAGTCATATTCTTTTTTGTTGACATTTCGTCCTCTTCTGATCAATCAAAAATGCCCCATGGGGTGGGTGGAAGTTTGGGGCTACACCGGGAGACGTACAAGTAAGATGATCAGTCATGTAAAGAGAAAGAGAAGGACAAGAATGTAGAAATGATAAACAAAACAGATCAGAAAGGTTGGGAACATAATCAGCTCACAGTCATCGTAACCACTCTCTGGGATTCTACTAAAAAGAAGTCACAGTTGAACCACTTTTTGTATGGTTGTGTCCATGTACATTGTCTAAAAACCATGCTCTCAACCAAACTACCATCTCGTATTCGTCAAATACGCAGGGGTGATAAAACACGTGACTTCACATTATTTCATGAATGACGTCATTTCTTCTGAATGAGTGGCTATGCGGTGTAAATGACTACGGTCCACTTTCTACCGTCTCTACAGTCTTGACTCCTTATACCTTAGCCGCTTCATATGATGTTAAGGTATCAAGAGACAGTGTGCCTGTAGAAGGTATCTCATTGAAGTTTTGATACAATAAAGCCATTTCAGCTCAATATATCTGATACTATAACCACCATTTTTTCCCGTGTTTAATTATCACCTCATATAATCGCCCGCTTTTCCTCAATTACAAGTACCGTACCGGTATATGTACTGTAAACCCACTCAACCTAGCGAACGTCATAATAATGGCCTGACTCTATCAAATGACTCTTACTTGTTATCTCACTATACGAGCTCGACTAACAGCTTCACCTCACTCCCCCTTTTATTGTTCAACTAAACTTCCAATTGATCCCAACTAACTCTTCTTGGTGAGAACTATCCCTACCTGGTGAAAGGGAGGGATTGAGGTCAAAATAAATGGCTGTTGTCGGGCTCTTTTTGAGCGGAAAAGAACCCAGACTTATAAAACACGCCTCCACAAGTCGAATACACCAACTTCCACCTCTTTATCCTCTCTACTTATCGAGATAATCAGACCCTCCTATATCTCTTACCTTTCTTACATGTTAAAGTTGAACCGTTGGGGAGATGTATGGGAGAAGTGATGGTCTAATTACTGTCCTAGTGGCGACCGGGTTCTGTGCTCTAATTTTCAGACAAAGAAAAAAGCTTAAAAAAAGGGCCAAAAATCAAGAAATCTGAGATTTTTTGTCGAGGGTGGAAGGGCGATTTTGCTGTTTTTTGGTCATTTTGATAGACGAAACCTTAAAAAAACTTAGCGAATTTCGAGAAAAAAAACTTGTGACAGGGAAATAATCTCCATTTCATTAGACACAGGAAAACACTCTCCATTTCAATAGACATTGGTTTTATTAACTAAATAGTTTTTGAAGATCAAAAGCAGCAGCTCAAGTCGAGGCAGCTAAGGCGATGAGAGAGCTCGTAATAGCCTGCCACTGTCCAGATGCTTCACAAGGGAGCCAGTTTCCCTACAGAGATATGGAAACCAGCTTCTGGGAGCAATTGACTTCTTGCTGGTCTCGTATCGTTCACGATACCAAGAACATCAAGACAACCAGGCACAGAACCCTGGCATGCCAGGTATCAGGAAACGCACAGTGGGAGGTCATACAAACATCTCTTGTAGTAATCATCGTAATGGAACGATCAGCTGGCATCTGGGAGCATGAGCTCTACCACTGAGAAAGAGAGTCCGTTCCGCAAGGGTTCTCATTCTCTGCTTCGTATGGGCGTGGGCCCTGCTCTCAGGTACACGTACTGCTCTCGGGTGTTGAGAACCTCATTCCAGCCATGTCACGGAATGCATTCGTGGGGTCGGCAGGCAGGAATATCAATGGTGTTGCCCTGTTTACCGCCTATCCCTCCTTAGTTGAAGAGCTGACATCCCGTTCTAGCCTGAGTGTGCTTGCTGGTTGCGTTTGTGTCACTTGGTTAGTATGTGTAGGTGCGTTAGAGATATCACTGGGGGTTATCACAGGGACTTAAATCGCCCGAAGGTATCGTACTTACGTTGGTATCAGGTTGTCCAGTTGCTTTTCTCGCCATGGGGTATCATCGTCGTTGTTTTGTGTGTGGTGTTGTGGTATGTACTGGTAGAGGGCACAAAAACAGGAACAGAAACTACAATTTCAAAATTACGAAAATCGCTCCTGAAATTTAGAGTTTTTGGGCTGGGAACCCGGTCGCCACTAGGACAGTAACTATATGGCCTGATAATGCAGTAAACTTAGCACCCTTCAAAACCATCTAGTCACGTGATAAAGAAAAACAACGACCTGTTATTTGGTCACATGACCCAGTTAGCCCCCACACCTCAAACACCTCCAAAACCACTCTTCTAGCACATTTTATACCCACCCATTTCTCCATCTCCCTGCATAATCCAAAGTTTAAAAGTTTCAAACTTCTTTTTTTTTCAACCTCCGAAACCTCACTTTCACATCACCACTTGTACCACCATAACTCGACCAAAAATGCACCAACCAAAGAAACGAAAGCTGGACAACACTCTGGTGACTTCCCCGCATCCACTGGAAATCCGTCCGGAGGGAAATATCTTATTGTTGTCTTCTGAGGAGCGGAAAAGAGCATTTCAAGCACGGAAAAACAGTCTAGGAACCCTGTCAGTCCTTCCAGACACTTTACTATACTCCATTATCGGTGAAATCGGAGACTCTGAATCTGTGCGGAATTTCGGCTTTGCTTCGAAATTCGCCTACGCTTTTGCATGGCAAGATGAGCTTTGGAAAGAGCTGTTCGTGGAGGACGAAAGGAAGATAAAGGAGTGGAAGGGGTCATGGAGAAGAAGCTATTGGGGTATATCACGTGACCAGGAGGCCCGAGTCACGTGCACCATTATCGAACCCGGCTCTACCCCTGAAGGAGACTCTATTCGAACATTTTTCTACTCTGACTTGTTGTACCGTCCATTTCAATGCTCTCAAGTTGATTTCGAGAGTTACATTAAACGAGGGTTAGGGCAGCTGAAGGGTCACGTGAATTTGAATATTGAGCGGATTACTAAGCAGTTGACTGAGGAGGAGTTTCAGAACAAGTCTGATCAGCCGTTTATCCTAACTGAAGAGTATCCGAGGGGGGATGGCAGTGAAGTTGTTAGTTGGGCAGAGTCACGTGATTTGTTTAGCGTGGCGAAACTCGTGGATAATTTTGGTCACGTGATCTTCCGTCAGGAGTGTGTGGATTGGCCACTTTCGGTTTACGAGGGCTATATGAAGGACAACTGTGATGAGTCTCCGTTGTACTTGTTTGATTGTCGGTCACAGGTTATGAGGGGATTGGGAGAGGCTAAACATAATGAGGAAGAAGAGACTAAAGAGGGTAACGGTCAAGGGGAACATAAGGAAGAGACTACAAATGGTACTTCAGAAAATGGAACTTCAAACGGAAAAGATAAATCTACCACTTCTCCTGACAAGCCGTTCCGAACTCGATTTATCGACCCCTACATCCCTGAAATCTTTCGAACAGATCTCTTCACTCTATGTGGAAAAGCTCGTCCTGATTTTTCTTGGATGATCATTGGACCTCGAAATTCCGGATCTACGTTCCATAAAGACCCCAATTCGACTTGTGCTTGGAACTCCATTCTTCAAGGAGCCAAATACTGGGTAATGTTCCCTCCTTCAGTTACTCCTCCAGGTATTTATACTGATGGAGAAGAGTCTGAAGTAACTTCTCCTTGTTCTTTAGCAGAGTGGTTTCTTGGAGGGTTTTATAATGATGTTGTTATGGAGGGTTTGGGTACTTCTAAGGACACTTCTAATGTCCCCTTTCTTCATGGAATGTGTCATGAAGGAGAAACAATGTATGTTCCTGCTGGATGGTGGCATATGGTTGTCAATGTCTGTGAAAAAGAGTGTGTTGCAGTGACTCAGAATTTCATTCCACGGGGAAAGAAGTTGGTGGAAGCTCTCAAGTTTCTGAGAGACAAACCTGATCAGATTTCTGGTTTTCAGTGTGAAAATGTTGCTCAATGGAGTCAAGAACTGGGAGAGAAGGATTTGCCGATTTATGACTTGTTTGTGAAAGTACTAAAGGAGTCAGAGTACAAGGAGGATCTCGAACAGGCGTTGGAAAAACTGCCACAGAAAAATGTGGTCAAAAAGGGAGTGTGGGAGGAACTCACCGAGGAGAAAGATGTGGGTTTTAGTTTTGGATTTGCCTAAGAGGAAGAGATGAAGGTATAGCATTGTCTGGTTATCAAAATGTATATAGTAATATCATAAGACTGTTGGTATTCAACGTGTTGATGAGTAATATGGAGAGTAATAAGTTATAAAGTCCAGTATCCCATCAGAAGTGATATTGGGACTTTAATGAAGAGGAACAGGGTTAGATCAAAACTAGGAGAAGGCGTAGCATTGGTTCGGCACTGGAATTGGAGAACCCGAAGGGGATATCTTGGTGCTGGATACGTTTTCCCATATGCAGGTTAATACATACTAGGGACACATTAAAGGGTCCCTATCCTACTTCTAGCTGTCAAAATTAAGAAGAGAATCTTCACTTCCAAGTTCCTTCTTCGACTATCTAGTTAAGACCAATCGTAACTTTGGTTTCTCTCCATGATGCTTATAGAGTAGAGGTATAGTAGCAATAACTAGTAGTGGTAAGAAAAGGGGGTTTCTCGTCCCATTCTGTAGACCATCTTAGACATTATGACCAGCTTGTCCTACTTCTTTTCAACATTTTCTGTCATTTACTGGAGTTAACGCTTGGCCTGAAATTTTCGCATCTATAATACTGACAGAAACGAAATAAAAACTATTGATGAATGTTTCAGAGACGCCTAAACATAATAGAGCGTCTACTATTCGTCTACAAGCGCAACAGTGGTCTTGTACTTTTCTTGTTGGAGTGTCAGCTAATATGCATAAAGTAATGTCTAAGACTCTTGACGTGCTTACACTCATCTAACAATGTATCGATATTGTAGGTGAAAAAGTGATATTGAGAAGGAGTACTACTTTATATAATTACCTATGAGTCATACAATGGTAGACTGCTTGCTATCGCTTCTTTCCGTACTCTATCGATGTGTATCAATGTTTTATTTCTCCATGTGGACAACACACAATGCAGGCACAGCAACAAGTCGAGTAAGTAGCTCGATAAAAGCTGAAAGGAGTACCGGTAGTAGAAAAGACTCAGATAGCTCCATTTAGATAACTGCTGTGTGAAATAGAACTTTTGCTTGCCCTCAATACTTTTTTTTTGACACTCTCAGCTCTGTTCTGTAGGCGTGAAAAATCACAGGATGACAGAACATCATAAGCGGAAGAATAAAAGCAGTAAGGAAATTTATCAGATAGCTCATAGCGGTTGTAATACCTCATAGTAGCTTGTTATCATGTTCTTCAAGTCTCATGTACATTATCTCAGCAGTATGACTCTGTTATATTAGCATCAATTGATAGACGAGAATTCAGAATTGGTAAAACTCCTTAAGTTGCTGAATAAAAGTTGAAATTGAGAGGTATAAAAGACCTAGGCCGTCTTCATGAGCTATTGGTAGGCAATAAAAAGTTTTTTTCTGTTCTTGGAATGTTCTAATTCCTATATTCCCCTCTGTTGTGTCTGCGACGATGAGAGATCAAGCACACACAGGTATAACACTATAAAATGTCATTGAAAAGATGAGTTTCTATATTTTAAGAGATTGGCGACATCTATAATGCTTATATCTCACAGCTTTCAACTTCTTGCAGTTACTGGTATCTTTTAATGTTATATATCTTTCTTTTCTGTCATCCTCGATAGGGAGACAAAGTGTAGGGTAGGGATAAATTGGGTAGAAGACGGGGAAAGCTGAAATGAAATAGAATAAGATGTCCATGACATTTAAGATAGATTATATAACGTGGATGACGGACAATGTTTGCAGATTTTATATATTCCTGTCACATATACCTCTTCTGCGCAAAATCATGGACAGAGAGACAACAGTCATGTTTGGATGTTTTGTAAATAGTAAGAAAAAAGTTGAAAAGAAGTATAAAAGGCTGCTCATAGTACATTATCAAGGCTGATGGCTGGAAATTGGTGGCTTTTTCATATCTCTAGTATATATTTCAAGAGCACCGTATTCCTCTATGTTTAGTGCATACCGTGTACCAGCAGGATTATTTCGATTGATAGAGGAAGAAAGCGGAAATGCGGACATGTAAATAGAGAAAGCTTCTTAAAGAGATACAAGTCTGGCATATTTCAACTTCCGGATGTTTGTAGAGTGAAATTCCTTCTCATGTCTCCCTCTTCTGTGAGCTACAGTATTCAGAATCTGGGTCCCGGTAGTAAAAGTCGTATATTGGCGAAAAAAAGCTGAAATAGATCACGAGAAGAAACAGGTGACGTCGAGCTAGGTATTATGGTGTGAATTATCATTCTTGTTTGTGATTTAAACTTACTGACGCTTCATTATTCTCTTTTCGGTGAGAACTCTAGACGGATATATAAGTTGAGGTCTGGCATATCTCGGTTTATTGATGAAGGAAAGTTGTAAATGAGTATTGTAAACTGCTCATGACGTTTTATATAGTTGTGGGAAAATAAATCATAACCTCTTGTAGCTGCTGGTATCTTTTTGGTTGTTTATATCTGTTCTGTCAGATAGCTTGGGGAGACCACAATTTGCAAATAAGTCGATGGGATAGCAAAGAATACGGCAATAAAGTAAGAGAAGAATCTCACAACACTTGATACATAAGAAAATCTCCAACAACAACTTTTGACTATTTTCAGTACGTTTCACAGCCACATTAATCTCCATTCGGCAAGTAACAGATATCATGAGGTGGGATAAATTGATATAGTTAGGAAGAAAAGCTGTGTGGAAGTATAAAAAGTGGTTTATAATAATTCTAAGACCTATTAGTAACTATCAAACCACTTTGTTATTCTTCTGTTACATTTTCTCACCTGTATCTTTACATTCTATAACCGTCATTCAGACGCCCACAATATATGATGTGTAAAACTCGATAAGGGGGAGATAAAAATTTGAAATGAAGAAAAGTACGAGATTCAAGCCACTTTGAGTAGCCATTAGTATGTATTTACTCAGTTAGTCTTGCATTCATGTACTTGTACCTATTCTGTTATACACTTCGTTATGTCTGCAACTTGATGGAGAGACGAACAGCTCGTGTAGGAATAGCTCGGTAAATTTGCAACATATGATCAAACGAAGTAAAACAAGTATCCCAGAGAGTTTTACGGCTAACAGTATAGATTTGGTAACTTTTGATGATCTCTGGTATCCACTATGTCTCTTTATCTCCCTTTTCTGTAGGCTTCATATTGATAAGACAATACGTTGACTCGAGAGAACTCGAATATTAGAAGGCTGAAAGCCGAAAATAATTAGAAGCAAGTGCTTCAAACGTTTGTCCTGTCTGAATAATACGACAGTATACTTTTGGGGTCTGCAGTTATGTTTTATAGCTTCATTAACCTGTTTTGTGGGAACCCCAGATGGAGCGACAAAGTACGGGTTCCACATAATTCGATGTATTGCGCGGAATATGACCAATTGCAGAAATATAAGAGTCTCTAAACGTTTAAGAGAACCAATAAAAGATATTTAACAGCTGCTGAATACCTCTAGTTTATTATACTGTTCTAATTCTCTCTTGACTGTGAGTATGCTTGAGAGGCAAAACATAACAGGGATAACTCGATTGAAATAGCAATGAGAAAAGTTGAAATAGATGAAGATAAAATGCTCATAATGAGCAATGAGAAAAGCTGAAATAGATGAAGATAAAATGCTCATAATGTTTATTTAGTTTTTTTAATGCGATTTACTACTAAATGCTGCATTAAGTAGCTGCTCCATCTGCTCCTGTTCTATTGGTAGGGTAAACCAGAGGTATCCCCATCAACAGGTAGAAGTCAATAGTCTGATAAATAAAAGTTGAAATGGAGTAAGAAAGATGGTTCTTGATGTCACCCAATAGTGGTGCCAGACATCTGAACCTCTTCTTGCTCCTAGTCTATCGTCTATTGTGTTTCTTCCTGTTCTGCAAGGGGAAAGACAATGGAGAAATGGAGATGGTTGGTAAATGACGAGAAAAAGCTGAAACCAAATAAGATAAGACATTCAAAACATCATATATGTCTCAACGGTATGAATGATAACTTTTTGTTGTGTCATAAAGAACTTTGGAGCTACATTTCTCCGTCTCTTCTTAGTACTATGAGAGTTGAGTGGAGCGGGGGTTTGTGATAACTCTCTTAATGATGAAGAACAGACATAAATGAAGCAGAAAAAAGGCTTACATTGTTTGTTTTACCTGTACTGTATAGACAGCTGCTTCAGTCTGTCACTGGTCTTCTTTTGTATTGTTTTATTCCTTTCAGTTCAGTGGGCTTAGCTGAGATAATCCTCTGAAGGAAAGATCAGTCAAGTAGTAAAGAAAAGTTGAACAGAAGAATAGGAGAGGTCTGAGGGTGCTGAGAAAAACTTAATAGTGTTGCTAAACACGCTTTCTTGTAGTCAGGTATCATGCTTGTCTCGTTGCAGTCCTCTGTTAATGTCGAAATGCTGCAACCACACAATTGTCTACCTCCATCACCAATATCGGCCTAGAAGAGTAATGAAAGTTATTATCAATAGCAACCAAACGTAAACCCTGCAGTAGAGTCGGTTTTGATAATCTGAGTGTTCTTCCTATCTTCTTTTCAGCATTATTTTTGTTTTCATCGAGGTATTTCCTCGTTTGCATTTAGCCTCCCTTGAAAGCAGACAGAAAAGACAGAAATACAGTAACATTCGATACCAGGCAACGGTAATAAGCTGTCAGACTCGTCAGCATAGCCATAGAAACATCTGAACGTGCTTTTCTTTCTTCCATTCAACTTTTCAATCTCAATAAGCGAATTAACTCTTTCACTGGATATGTCTTTTGTCAACCGAACAGTGAGATGCCTAAGAGATACATCCATGGGCTACAACTCAGTGGTTCAGTATTTACTTGTACCATTCTATAGTGTTATTAGCCCTCTCGATCAACATAGATCATGTTTTCTCCTTCAATAAACGACTTCTCTGAGGTCATGATTTTGCACCACATATGATGCCCACAGAAAAGAGGAAATATACGGGTAATAACGAGCAACAGTACCAGAAAATTGATTGCACACAGCTTATATGATCTGTTTCGATTTTCTGTGGCTCTTTATCTACTTTATTCTGGTTTATTACTGTAGCTGTCAAACCCACTCACCGTGCGCTCAGTTCTTTTATCCATTATTGATACCAGCCCTATCCAATAAATACGGCTATCATCCAGCCAGAGACATTAAAACGTTGATAGTGACCTTTCGAAAACTATCAAGAGCGTTATTAAGGATACCCTTTGCTTGTTTTCAACTTTCTTGGTCGTTTAACCGATATGTCCTGAAGCCTGTATTCTGCCTCCACATCCCACATGGTGAAAGAGGAAGTAAAGCAGTTCAAAACTTCAGAGTAGTCGCATATAGTATTTTATGATGAACTCTGGCTACTAGACACAGTGGTATTATCTTTTCTGTCTTCAATTCTCCTTGGTTCCAGTTTTGTCAACCTATACCAGGTCGTGAACTTTTCCTCCGTCTATGATACTCACAGAGGAGCACTAACGTAGCAGTCACACATCCCAAATGCAAAAATAGGAAGCCTGGAGTAATACGATTGTTTCCATAATGCACTGAGTTCTTTATTACTCTTAATATTCAGATTTTTTTGGCAGTTTTCAACTTATTTCTACCCCAGGTTATTTTATCTTTTCTGCGTGTAGAGAACAGGGATAACAGGGAGAAAAACGACATTACAACCTAAAAGAGACACTGATGAGTTGAGGATTACCTATCATTTATTGTTTTGAACATTTTGAGTATCTTGTTATAGTTATTCTCTTGATTATTCTTCAATGAAAGAGATATCTCTCTCGTAGGTGTGGTCCCTCAGTGAAGTTGCAGACAGAACAGCATGAAAAAATGAATATAAGATACTTGGGACTGGACAAGATAGCGATTTAGTAGCTACTGACTGTTAATGGCATCCTAGAAGTCTCATACGTCTTGTTTTCAGCTTTTTTGTCTCAAAAAGTCCATTGTACCTGTGCATGATTTAGGTCCCTCTACTACGATACTTACGGATGAGAGAAATGTAGCTGTTAAACGTAACTGAAAGTGAGATATCATACGATCATGGCTATATAAATATCCTGAGAATCTTTTATTACTCCATTTCATCTTTTCTCTGCTATTAATCGATATAGTCGGTTCTGAGTTTTACCTCTGAACTGCTGGTGCTTACAGATCAGGGATAAAAGAAAAGTAGATAATATGCGCAACAAAAATATGTATCCAGCCACATTGAAATGACTCTCTTGGGCTTTTAATTGTCTTCTATCACTCCATTTCACGTTTATTCGCTCTTCAATGGACATATTTCTACGGAGGAAATTTATCAAATCCAGGCTGCTGACAGAATAGAGAGGAATACAGGAGTAAAACTTACTAGAAGTGAAAATGAGCTGCTGTTTGTCTGCATTGCCAATCAAGAACATTATGAGCTTTTTAAACATCTTCAATCCATCGTTCTTTCCTTATTCTTCAAGTCAAACCATCTTCACTTCGTATCTCATACCCTCTTGCCACAAAATAGAGAGGAATATCCTTGAAATACCTACTAGAAACAAGCAATAATTAGCCATATCTCTGATAACAACTATTTCAGAGGTCACTGTTTACTTATTATACTTCTTTTCAACTTTTATCCTTCAATTATCAGCTTATCTAAACTCACGACAATTACCTCTATGGCCTACAGAATACTAGAAAAGTAACGTCTAAAGTACTGAGCGTTGAGAGAAGTAGTTTATCACGTAATATGAGCTGTTACAAACTGCATGAGCATCCCCCTTTACTTCTATCCAGCTTTTTTCTCTCATTATCTAGCTTATCCCTTTGCCTACAGTTTGTCTCGCTATCATGAATCTGACAGAAACAAGAATAAAGCTATGGAAGATTTATTCAGTGACAAAAGAAGTGCTCAACTGACTACTGTCACACAAAAGGAGTATTATAGATCTATTGCCTTCTTTTGATTCATCTTTTTCTCTTCCATTAATGAAGTTATAGCAGTCCATGGGTTCAGTATTAGCACATGATACCTATATAGTACAGGCAAATGTTGCACTTCCAGTATAATGGTATTATTCACCATACAATATTATTTAGTTGAATATCCTAAGCTCTTTGTCTTACCTCATTTCTACTTTCCCAGCTAGTTAGTCCAGATCTCAACGGCCCATATCCGCTGCCATAGCTCCTTATACCTTCAGGAGAGTTAAAAAAGGTAGAAAAACTTACATCCGATATCAATTACTGGCTGATTGTATACTAGAAGCCATCAGGAATCTTTCTAGACTTATATCTCACTTCAATTCGGCTTTCTTATCAATTATTCGACTTATACTTATGTCTGAATATTACCATCTAACATTGCAGCTCACAGAGCAGAGACCTACAGAGATAATTGGAGATTAAGGTCTGTGATGTTGACATTCAATTGCTAAATGTTTCTGACTTCTCATATTTCTTCGTTTGGCCTTTCTCGCTCTCAATTTCTCGAGTTAAGACATCTGTATTTTCGTCGGCCCATCTATGATGTAGACAAGAGACGAAAGTGAAACAGTAATACATAAATACTATATATAATAGTAGCAAATCGCTTGATACCAGCCATTAAGACATACCAAGCCTTCCACCTTACCCCATTTCAAGTTATTACTTCAAATATTCGAATTATCCCGAAGCCAACAATTTGTCTCTGACTCAATGACGGTCAGAAAAGAGAAACACACGGTAATAAGTAGGTAATAAGGACAAAATTTAGTGGTCAGGAGCACTAAACCAGCTGAAAAAACTTCTTTCGCATTTCAAGTCACTCAATTTCAGCTTTTTTTTGTCTTCAACCAAGTTATTTCTACACCTGCATCTCTCCCCACATGTACGGTGATGAAATAATAGATGGAAATACATAGTAGAAACATACTACCGGTAGGGACAAGTGCAAGCTTGCGAATGTTTACAAGTAGCTATAGAGAGCATCTAAGATCTTTTGAAACACTTAATTTCAGCTTATATTTCTCATATTATCAAAATCCGATCGTGAATGATTCTTGTATCCCAGCTACGATACTTACAACAAAGGTAAGAGAAGCCAAAAAACGTACAAATCACATCCAAGAGCTGAATAGCGCTCCAAGAACAACCAATGAACGTTCTGAGTGCTTTACCTCACTTCATTTCAACTTATTACGCACTGTAATCAAGTTATCTCATATTCCGAGTTGTGTTTCAACCTCAAAGAACAGAGACGATAAGAATTGTTAGGTAAGAATCAGCAATAACCTGCAAGTCTCCTACCAGTAGCTACCTATACCACTCTACGTTTTAAAGCTTCCTCTTTTCCCTTTTTCTTTGAAAGTCAAGCATGAAAGTTGTATCCCTTTGGAAGGTACTTTCAGAGTATGATAGATGGAAGTAAATATGACTCCAAAATGTACCATTTGCTTGAAAAAAGTATTCTGCCATGTACTTTGAGTCTAGGAAGATGTCAAGGGCTTTTAATTCTACTTCATTTCAGCTTTTTGCCACCTTTTTTCAAGATATTTCCATACAACTAGTCTGGAAATCTCTGATGCTGAAAGAAAGAGCTAAACAAAGTGTAAACATGTTACCTAGTAACTCAAAGAGTACTGGAAGACCTATTAGATGTCTACAAGTTTATCAGGAGCTTCCTGTTATTCTTCATTTCAGCTTTCGTTCTAGTTATAGAGACATACATTCTATCAATTGAAGAAGCTATCGAAATATAAAAGCGTAAATCGACCAAAATATAAGTAGCAAAGGAAATAGAGTAGTTTTAGGATGAACTAAAGTATCCAAGTCTTACAGCTGTCAACCTCTCTCTGACATGTACATCTTTTTCACCCGTTTTCACTTCTTGTTTTTGGCCCTTGAACCAGGACCCTCTAAAGAGATTCAGACGAGAGTACCAATATAGCCAAGCACTATTGAAACCAGATATAATTGCAGCATCGTGATATTTTTCCCAGATATTGATGTCGCCAGTTATTAGTTCTCACTGTTATATTGTAGCATTGCCCATATACCCCAAAGCTGAAATTGAATCCGAATTATCTTGAATAACCTGTAGGAAGTTACTTCTGGAATTTGGCCTAATTCATGGAAAACTAGATTCTGCATCCTATCATCTCGTTTCTATTGATTTGCTTCTACAGAGTATTTCGATATATTCCAATCAGAGCCTCGGTTGTTCGGGGTGGCCAACGTGACAGTAATAGGGGGGGCTGGAGGAACTGGCCTACCAGTATAGATAGTTGTCTAATACTCGACAAGATAAATCTCTCCTGTTGTCTACATCGAATAATTGAGAACATTACCTTGGCTGAGAGACAAAATGATGGCCATCCGTACGCCCTTTGTGGTGTCTGATATCAGTGGCCCTCTTCATATTGTCAGATCTAATTATGAAGACTACTGTGGAGAGCAGAGGCTATAATCCAGGGGGCATTAAGTCTCCACATGTGCTAGAAACATCCAGGTGGAATATTATATCGATTCTTCGCCACATGTGGAATAATATTTGATGGCGTCAGTTCTTACCCCTCTCAAGCCAAGCCAGAACAATTAAAAGAATCAGCCTGGTAGCCTACCAGTAGAATGGGGTGTCTTACACTGGTAGATATCCATTCTTGTGCACTGAAGCTGTTGAAAACACAGCTTGTACTAAGGTCAAGAAGAGGTCCATTATTAAACAATCAACTCTGAACCAGCATGACAGACAGCTCTACTGTGTGCAGCAACGTCAACCAGAGAAATATTATATTATAAATACGCGTGGCTTTTACATTTGAATTAACATACGATACGTGTTACGGTATATTTCTTTCTAACATTATTACTTGTACGTTTTCTTGGAGCACCATCTTGGCTCTTGAGTCAACTAGAAGCCTGAGTAAAAATCATTATTTAGTTGACAGAATTATACAAGTACAATGTACGACACTAAATTCCACGTTGATTCCAAAGCGAGGACAGATTACAAGTACAAGTAATGACTGCTGAGCTGTTCCCCTCAAAATGAAATCACGTGACTTCAATTTCATTCTATTTCACCCACTCATAACCTGTTGACCCACCCCATCTCTCTCCACAGACCATATGCACTCCATTCAACCCGCATTGGGAGAAGTGATTGACAACGTGTTGAATAATTTTTGAGCCCGTGTGGAATAATATTTGAGAGGGGGAAAGGATGCACTGTCACGTGACCAAAGGTGGAGTGGAAAAACACGAAAGCCACACGTCTGCATTGTTTCAAAACTGATGTTTCAAGCTCGATGATAATTACTTAGGATTAGTTGGGATGTAGTTGAGAGCAGGTTATGGTGGGGTGGATGAAGAGGTGTTGGAGAAGTTATACGAAGATATAAGACTTCTCAGTATACTCAGTGTGTGAGTTTATTCACTATTGTGAGCTTCAATTGCCAAATTATTGATTGCTTATCGTTATACAGATGTACTTGTATCCCTGTGCCTCTACTTTCTCACCTTTAAGTAAAGGCTATGCTACATGTTTGAGAAGCACCATAACTTCGTGATTACTCACTATGAAGCACAAATAACTATGTAGTTCTACTCGCAAAGAACCCAGTTTTCATCCTAACCAACTTTTAGGTCAAAATATAGCTTTTTCACAACTTCACTTTTTTCCTTACCAGTACCCATGATTTTGTTAGCTTTCAGGCGAAAAACCCCTTGCTGACTAAGCACGAATTTAAGAGAAACCACATTTGCAGCAAACTGGATAGCACCAAAAGACTCTCCCAACACTCCTCTTTACGAAAATACTAACAGTTTCCTGATTTGACCCCCGAAATGTACTTTTATCCTCCAACTAAGTTTCTTTAATTCCAGTTTACAAGGCGAAACAATTGGGAAAAGCACATGTGCCACCGTCTCAAACAGGAGATTGGACTTCCGCATGTAGTGCTTCCTGGAACTGGAGACCCAAAACTCTAATGTGATCGACACTTGGGAGTCCATGAGAGTCAAGTAAATCCCAATCTCTTACATCCCACACCCCGAAAAAAACGACGCGCCCAGAAAACCGCCAAAACATGAAAGAAACGCATGAAAGTGAGTATATTTGTTGTCGGAACTATTCTTAATATGTCTATCGATATCCTGAGTGTTTATGTTGTCGTTTGGTACTGTTTTGAGCGTGTTTCTGTTGCTCAAGGGCAAAACGCGTCTCATGGGGGTGGACAACACTGCCCAGAAATGACATTACAGCACCAGGAGAACGATAGGATATCTCTGGGGGTAACCCCCAGGGTATTTTATGCCGTAGCTACTGTTTTTACCACCTGTGCACTCTTGTAGCGTCGTTGTCGCGTGCTGAGGCTTCCACCACGCCCGTGGGTAGAGCCTTGTATGGACCACGCGTGTTTGCCGGCCACGGGGCCACTAGACCGTGCGAGGGCTTGCCCTAGACCATCGTGAGGGTGTTGGGATTGCTCTCGTTCTTGTTTCTTCTCGTTGTGTGCCCATTTCACGTTGTTATCACGCTTTTGCTACCAGTGTCTGTTGTGACGCGTCTGCAGTGGGCCACAACACAACGGGGCTCCTTTTACTGCCCTCATAAGCTATCTATGTAATTAATCTACAGATATATGACAATATTGAACCGTTAGATGTATTTTTTCACGTCTCCATTACCACCTTCTTTTTATTCCATGTGATTCTAAGGCTTTTTTCACGCGTAACCCCCTGGAATGTACACACTTTGCGCGTGGTCCCAACTTTTGAAAATTTGGCTAAGTCCTGAGATCGGAGAGATTTCGGACGTTCATAACTCCTGTTGTGGGCCTCGGCAAGAATAATGGAGATCATATTCTGAATATTTGGGGCTGATATGACAATGTTGAGATCTTTTTTGTCAAGTCCGAGATCTCCGAAATTACAGCACCTACTTGTATATTGACATCATATACCATAAGTAGCCCTCCTAAGTCTTTTCTTGGAATTTTGACGAGAAATTACCCCTGTTAACAAACTCTATTCGGTCTATTTTTATCTTCTCCCAATTGCACGTGACACTTTTACACCTAACCCTTAAATGCTAATGTGCTTCACCCAATTGCGCCGCCTTGTACCCTTAGTTCGGGGTTTTTCAGAAATTTCTCAAAACTCCCAAATTCGAAATTTCTCAGATTGACCTAAAAACTGGGAGAGCCAAAAAAGGCCATACAGCAGCACAACAGAATATTGGGGAAGGAATGAGAGCAGATGGAAGGAAATAAAGTACATAGGAGTGTTAACTAGAGCTGTAGGATCATTTTGGATATTTTACTTTGTCTCTATTGTTATTTTTGCGCTATTTAGAGTGGATATTGTGTCGTTGTGCTCTCTTTGAAAGGGCCGTTTTAAGCTATTTTTCCCATACAGTTGTCCAGGATTTTGCCATGTCTAAAGCTAACTAAAATGTCAAGTAAAAATAAAGGTGGGGAGATGGGGGAGAGCCATGATAACAACGCAAATGGAAGAAGTCACATTGAATTAAATGGTCAATGTTACTAAAAAAGGAAATCTGAATCTACTTAAACTACTCTGATTGCTCTAGCATGTCTGGTGCTCTCAATATGGCCTTCTACTAGGATATTCACTTAACTAATCACCAAGTAAAGTTGAGAAAAATTGGAGAGATGTAAAGTAGGGACTACTTTACCAAAATATACGTATTTATCAGCGGAAAAACACCCCAAAAGACCAAAGACACCTGTTAGAACGTTTACACCCCTTTTTACCGAACCCTTAACCCCTTTTTACCGCCCACTTCTCCTCAATTACCGCTAGAGTTAACCTCTTGAACCATGAGGTATACGAGTGAGTTATTATCGGGACGTGGGGTGATTGAGGCGGTGGGAAAAGGTCAGGAGGGTCAATTGAGGTTGTACAGTGAACCTGTGTCGTTTCCACTCTTAACATCACTCTATAAAGTGATATTAGTCATCCTTCAGAAGTAACCTAGGGCACATGGCTAACTCGATAAGTCATTCGGTTATGTCCCCCATCCTACGCCATCGTCTCACCGGTCCGTTAATTTCATCATATGTCATCCATTACTGTCAATTGTACTATACAAAACCCTCCTTTACATGACCACGCAGATACCACAGCACTTGCTCTTGTCTTCCTTGACATCCTTAGCCGGGTTGGTTTTCTTGCCAGCAGTTCCAGTGGTGCCGGTAGCAGTCTTCTCAGTGGTGCCAGTAGCACCAGTAGCACCAGTACCGGTGGCAGTACCAGTGGCAGTAGCCGCACCAGCAGCACCCTTCTCAACAGGCTCAGCAGTATTGGTGGCGGTAGCGTCAGTAGGAGCGGGAGTGTTAGAAGCTCCGGTAGCAGTAGTACCAGTGGCAGTACCTGTAGCATCAGTACCGGTAGCGGTGCCTGTAGTACCAGCAGCAGCTCCTACAGCTCCAGCTCCAGCTCCAGCACCTGCTCCAACAGCAGCCTCAGTACCAGTCACACCAGAACCATCGTTTCCTCCAGCCTTGGGATCCAAAGTCTTCTGAGTACCGTTCTGGACGGGTGCTGCACTAACAGTTCCTCCCTCTGCCTTGATCAACACCTCGGTGAACACCTTACCCTGAGTGAAGGCAACATGTTCCTCCAAAGGAGACGGGGTTCGAGATCCGTCTGAGTCAGCAAAAGTGCCTGCTCCCCAAGGAGATCCTCCATGGACTTCTTCAAGGTTGGTCTGTTCGGCAAAAGTGTCCTTGTAGCCGAGAGGCACATAGTTCATACCATGATGAACATAAATAGACAGCGTGTTTCGAGGCAACACTTCCTGGCCTCCTCCCTGGGTACCACTGCTCACAAATTGACCCACGTACTTGCCATGAAGCCCTCCAGTAGCCCATAGACCGCCTGTAGCGTCCCAGAAGGTTTTCCACTGGGCGGGAAACGAGCCGAATCGCGACGGAATTCCAAACAGAAATCCGTCATAACCTGTGAGAACCTCCACGTCGGCTGGAGTGAGAACCTTGAAGTCCTGGGGCTGGCCAGGAGCCTTCATGTACTTGAGAATCTCCTCGGAAAGGGTTTCCTCCACCTGGAAGAGATCCACCTGTCCTCCAGCAGCCTTGACTCCTTCGGCTTCCTTTCGGGCCAATTCGGCAATGTGGCCATAGGTGGAGTAGATGAGAATTGCGATTTTGACCATGTCTGTGAAAAGGTATTATGACGTTGAATATCGTGGTTCCAAGAACTGTCGTCCACCGCCATCTTTATGTTGCTGGGCTGTGAGGTTAAGCACCTTAGAGTTTTGATTACCAGCGCATTACCAATGAACAAGGAGGTGGGAGTGAGATGTATGAGATGGATTTGATGAGGAAAATGACTGGTCGAATTGACTGATCAGGTGGGGAATTGACGAGTCAGCCTACGTTATCAGATTTACCAAATTTGATTTCCATTTTTTGCTCTCTAACAGTGAAAAATGTATCACCTTCTATCACAATGTCACGTCGTATGTTGTCCTGATCGGTAACTTGAACGGCTGTTTTGGTTCGAGGCTGACGTTGAAAAAGGTGAGTTTGGAATTATCAACAATTTGAAGTTTTTACAAATTAAAAAATGGGCCAAATTACGCGATAAAACAAAAATCTCTTAATCATCACTCCAAATCACCCAGCCACATTTTTTTTATTCTTAAGACACACTCCTACTCCTTGTCTTACAAATCAACACGTGCATGTATTTTCGGACAGGTGCAGTATCTGATAAAGAGATATGTCAACCGAGATTCTGTCAAATCAGATGTTGTCAAACCAATACCTGTCCCAAATAGTCAAGTCCAACCGTTGACGTAAGGTGACACTCTGATTACGTGACCTCCCTTCTAGTCTCTATGATAACACTTGTCGTCTCGACGTTACCAATTCTCCAATTTTAACGGCCAAACCCAATCCGGCTGACTACAGATTTGGTCATGATGAGATTTCCAGCATTGCAAAAGATTGGGTAAGGCTCGTAAATCGTGCAGGAGGGAGGTATTAAGAATGAGGGCTACAACAATAGAAGGAAAAACGGAAAGTAAAGAAGAAAAAAACAAAAAAACCAGTCCCAACGAATCTCGAAAAAGTCTCACAAGGAATTCTCCAAAACTACTCTCTACAACTCATTAATACCGCAATACTACACCGAAAACCTCTAATAAAAGACTTCATCATTACCTGTAGCCGTCTCCATGTAACCCCAGCCCACTAATGCACCTTTAGTCAGACGTGCTAAGACGTAACGGGACTGCAGGGAAGGATACAGACATCAAGCGTACCATGCTTATTGAAGAGGGGAACATTACAGAGGGAAATAAGTTAGTAATGTCATATCCAAAAGCACTACCGGAATCACCTCATCGAGACGGGTCTAACGACACCTTTAAAATCCAAATCCGACCAAAACTCACCAAAATAACCTCCAAACCCCCTTAACAATAATTGGTAATAACAAACGTCACCCACAAACTTGACACACACATATATAGACCTCCTGTCATCCGTAGAAATGATACAAGACATCCACATCACCGTCTCATACACAAACACAAACACAAACACACTTGTCCCACTCTTACCATGGTCAAAATCGCTATCATCTACTACTCCACTTGGGGTCATGTTCGAACCCTGGCTGAAGCCATCAAACGAGGTATTGTAGCTGGAGGAGGATCGGCCGACATCTTCCGAATCCCCGAGACTCTCGATGAAGCCACTCTCAAGGCTCTCCATGCTCCTGGACCCGCAGATGACCCCGTTATGACCCCTGAAGTGCTGTCTACCTACGATGCATTCCTCTTTGGAGTTCCTACCCGGTTTGGAAACATGCCTGCTCAATGGAAGACTTTCTGGGACGCTACTGGCGGCCTGTGGGCTTCTGGAGCTCTCCACGGAAAGTACGCTGGCTTCTTTGTGTCCACTGGAACTCCTGGAGGAGGACAGGAAGTGACTATTCTCAACTGTCTCTCTGTAGTCGCTCATCATGGACTCATCTACGTTCCTCTGGGCTACAAGAACACTTTTGCTCTGCAGACTAACCTGACTGAAGTTCATGGCGGTTCTCCTTGGGGAGCTGGAGCTTATGCTGCTTCTGATGGTTCCAGACAGCCTACTAAGCTGGAGCTGGACATGCACGAGGGACAGGGTAAGGCTTTCTACGAGACTGTTGCAAAGGTGAAATTCTAGATACTAGACTGCGAAGCGGTCTAGCAGCTAGAATTGAACTGTTTGAAATGACAGTGCATATAACGAATATTTATGAAAGTATATGAGCAGTACCAGTAGAGAAGTGCTTATAGATGTAGAGTGAGAAGAAAAAGACAAGGGAAGTTGTTAACAAGAGTTCAAAGAAGAGTATAGATGGGGTGTTAAAGTCTCTGAGTGTTATACATCTTTTATGTAACGTATATTTATGTGAGTAAAATGAACAATACTTGGTAGAGTGAAGAGAAGTGGTGTTAAAGACGTAGAAAAACATATAAGCGAAAGAATACCTGACGATAGTCGGCTAGGTTAGCGTATAAATAGAAGGCTACTCTTTCTTAGTCTTATAATGTCTCATTTAACGAGTAGTTATGAGTGAGTAAGAACAGTAGAGTGTCGAAAAGTGGATATTCATGGTATAATGATAAGTAGAAGACCCGAGAAGTTGTCAAGGGAGCTCAGTGTGACGTTGAGACTCATTGTTGAGTCTTAGATAGTCTCATATAAGGAATATTCATGAAAAAGTAGTACAATTGCACTGTACTTGTCGACAGAGAAATGAGGTATAATTGTAGAACGAGAGCTAGAAAACCGGAGAAGTTGTTAGTAGTGCATCAATGTAACCTATAAACTGTCAGCTACTTCTTCTGAGCCTTACCAGTCTCTAAAATGACGTTTATTAGATACACTCGTAAAGTGCCATTCCATAAGTACGATTTATAGGTACAAAGTTGGAGCAGAAATAACTCACAAAGTTGACAAACGTCTTTCAAACACTTCATAATACGGTTTAACGGACTCCCCCTTGAACTATACTGGCCATTACTCATGATGACTGTCTCAGTGTGGAACAGGGTGAGACAGACGTACCCATTAAACGAAGAAAAAAGATGAAACGAGATGAAAGAGCTCCAAACCCGATCGTCAGAGCCCTGCTGACTCGACTCATGCACTTTTCTCTTCTCATTCCACATTTTTTACACCATCTTTCCTCCCCCCTATTCCCCCTCAAAGTTCAACCAGGCCCTTGTCTCTATTGTCTCGGGTATACAACGTTTCCGAAGCAATAATGTCTCACCGACTTGGAGATGTGCCAAGGTCTTCGGGAATGCTTCAGGACAGCTTTCCTACCAACTAAAATCGATCTTCCTATACAATGACAATTCTTACTTCTGGTAATGTAGACTAGAAAGGTACTAGCACCTACACTACCACTAACCGTTGGACTAATTCAGACTATCCCACCCCGAAGTCCTCCTCATGCAATATCTCTTTGTATAGCTCTTCTCGTTGTAATCTCTTTTTTTGCCGTCAATTTTCTCTCCTTCAGATTCTTTTCCATTTACCCGCCCAATAGCCGCCCACTTAGCCGCCATATAGCCGCCGTAGTATTGTACCACCAATACAAGGTTCCGAAATTTCCCCGAGAAGAATAACGCGACATGAAGTAACACCGTTGCACCCCCTTCTGGGTCATAACATGTCTTCTTCCGTCTCCCTTCTCACAGGTCATAACCTGTGTTCATCCACTCCTCGTCTTACATAATCATTGCTCTGAAGTGACTCCACATATGCATGCACCCCGACCAATGGGACAACTTTAATGGTCAGGCGGGGGAAATTCGAGGGGTGAATAATGCTCAGATCGGCGTAAAAAGTGGTTTGATCGATTCGTCACGTGTTTCCAAACAAATCCATCTTTTCAGAATCTCTCCACTCCCTCTGAATCGTCTTACAATCGCTGCATCTTGGAAAAGGGTAACTCAATCTTCTTATCCACTTTTAAATTTCGCAACCATCTTTCCACCATCTACATTTCATCTACACTACAACAATGTTGAGAACTGTACGAACTCATTTGACACGGTCTTCGTTTGGAACTGCCTCGTTCGGACTCCGATTCAACTCTGTTGGAAGAGCGTTTGTTTTTGCTCAAACTGGAGAGCCTCAGGAGGTGATTCAAGTGCTGGAGTACCCTCTTGAGAAGCCCCTGGAGCACCAAGTTTTGCTCAAATCGCTCGGATTTACCATCAATCCGGCCGATATCAACCAATTGGAGGGCGTGTACCCTTCTGTCCCCCCCAAATCCGTCCAGATCAACAATGAGGCCGCTGCTATTGGTGGAAATGAAGGTCTGTTTCAGGTTTTGGAGCCTGGAAGCAAATCTGGCCTGTCTAAGGGCGATTGGGTGCTTCCTAGAAAGACCTGTTTCGGTACCTGGCGTTCTCACGCTTTAGTTGAGGCTGATACTGTTGTTAAGATTGATAATACTGATCTTACAAAGGTACAGGCTACCACTGTTTCTGTCAACCCTTCTACAGCTTATGAAATGCTCAAGGATCTCAAGGAAGGCGATTGGTTCATTCAGAACGGTGGAAACAGTGGAGTTGGACGAGCTGCCATCCAGATTGGCCATCTACGAGGTCTCAAGAGCATTTCTGTAGTTAGAGACAGACCTGATCTTGAAGATCTCAAGAAAGAACTGACCGATCTGGGAGCTACTCACGTGATCACAGAGGAGGAAGCGTCTGATAAGGTCTTTTCTAAACAAATCAAGTCTTGGACTGGTGGAAAGATCAAATTGGCCTTGAACTGTATTGGTGGAAAGTCTGCTACTTCTATCATGAGACAACTGGGAGCGGGAGGAAGTATTGTCACGTATGGAGGCATGTCCAAGAAACCTCTTACTTTCCCTACTGGCCCCTTTATCTTCAAGGATATCACTGCCAAGGGTTACTGGTTGACTAGATGGGCAGACAAGTACCCCGAAGAAAAGGCAAAGACCATTGAAAACATCTTCAAGTACTACCGAGAAAAGAAGTTTGTGGCACCTCCTGTGAATATCTGGGAACTGGACTTTAACAAGGGCAATGATGTGGTGTTGAGTGAGTTTTTGGACGCTCTAGGAAAGGCCCAAAAGGGAGGAGGAAAGAAGCAGTTGGTTCAGTGGGCTAATAACTAGACGCGGGACGGAGCTAGACGTGGAGCGGAGCTTCACGTCGGAGCTATAATGCCTAACCTGCTGGTAACTGTTGAACCATATGCTTAGCTCGAAGTCCCGGTAGTCCGATAAGTCACCACCCACAAGTCCTAGAAAGACTAGAAGTAGATAAATGATATGATAACTGAGAAATTGAGTGATTGAGAATGGAGTTGGAGTTTCAGGGTTGTGGAATTGTCACAATGGCTGTACTCGCCCTTGTACATGCTGGTACTCATATAGATAAGTCACATAAGACGGATGCGTTCCTTCTACTTGTAGACACTATATAGATGTGAATGGTATGTGAATGAGATAATTCGAGTGTCTTTGGAATGGATTTGGGGTAGTAAGAGTGCTGGTATCTCTGACTAGAGACTATGAATGCTACGAGTACCTACCTTCTTGTATCTTGGATGGAAGATATGGATGACCCATGCTTGTATACTAAGTCGTCCGAGACTACGAGTAGACTAAGTGGGTGAAAGATAAGAGAGCTGAGATATGTGTTAAAGGAGTGCTGTGACTTTACCTGAAAGTTTTGAACTTGATTGGAGGGCTGGGGAGTATGACTGTAGCGCTACAATTGGTACCTGGGACTTTAATGGTAAGTCCATTGACTACCGGTACTGTAATGTAGATTAATAATGACTAAAAGTTGATGGCAGTCATTGTTGGAGCTCCCAAACTAGAATGGTACCGGTAGATATAAGAAAAAAAATCCTCATACACTTTTATTCATTCCTCAAACTACGTATTCTACGGTAAGGAGGAACGTATGTACCTGTAGCTGAGAAGAAAGATACATTCATTGAGGGAGAGTTGATTATTTTTGATAGCGATACCGCAAAGACCAATTCCTGATCACTAACATAATAGGAAGAAACATTCCATTTACTAATCGTTCACGTTTGGTTTCGATAGTAAGAATGTCACCGAAGTCATGTTTTGATTGTAGACTTACTTTAGCTGTTCTGTATAATTGCGTGTACAGTACGAGCACCTGATTACCGAGGTAACTTTACCTATAAGACGAATAGACGTTAAGGTCTTCAACGGTACTTTATTCTTTCTTATACGATTCATGTTGGTGGAGTTATGGTGACTTCCTCATTTTTTTTTTTTTTTTTTGCCTCAGGTCTCAATCTAGTCAAGTAATCCCAAGTAAAGATGGTATTCAGAAGTTCATAGGAATAGTATAATTCTACCGTAAAATCACATGAAACTGGTCGCAAAGTAGTGAATGTGCTCTATTGAGGAGTAAGAGTGAAGCAGTCTATCTCTCACATATTATTTCCACCCCAGTATCCCTAAAATGAACTTCCAGAGGTCTTTATCTCAAGTAGAGCTCAAGTAATGCAAAGTCATCTTCCAAGAGACTCAATGAAAAAACCACAGAGCCCCAGAGTGATGTTTGTTGGTCTAAACGTGTAATATAAGCTGCTCAGAAAAAAAGGTCTGATATGTTTTCAACATTCATTGAAATACGACCCATTAGTCTATAATTCTGGGAGCATGAATTTATTCTTCTGGAATATCATAAACCCGCTGTATTTCGCAAAATAATATACCAACAAGTGTATTAACTGACAAAAATAACTGACGCCACCCTCAGTATCTGTTTCACAGCAACATTTCCTCCACCTTCCCATTTCCACTTGACTTTCTCTCCTCCTTCGCACTTGGAAGGTATACTTAGTGCTAATTATCTTCGCCTTCAAGGTCCCAACTGATGTTCCTCTCTTGAATAAGAACTGGTCTTAATATGTCCTTCATAAAACGGTTTTTGTTTCAAAAATCTCTAGTGAAAGCCAGATATCAGTAGTAGCACAACATAAAAGTACTTTCTCTTTTCTACTCCCCCAAATTTCATTTCTGCAGCCCCAAAAAGTCCATCTCCTTTCCCTCTTATTATTTCCACCTCCCCTCCTCAACTAACTCTAACCACAACCCTGCATACAACATGAGCCTCTACTCGTACACCTCAAACCTCATCTTCCTCCTCTTTCAACTCCCCTTCAGAACCACAACTATACGCCAATTTCTTTCAAAAAACACACACACCAACTAACCCAACGAACACAAACACACCCATCTATTTTTAAACCCGATATTCTCCCTCCTTCCACCTCCTTCATCCTCCTCCCTCACAATGGACAGAGCCTCAACTCCAGTACCTACTCCATCTCTACCTAGCCGCCAAAATACCCCGTTACACGGGAAACTCTTCGGACACACTTCTTCGTCGTCTGTGTCTTCTCTGGGGAACACAAAAACACCGATAACGTCACACGACTCAAGTAGTGACAGTAGCGACAGTAGTGACGACACAAACGCCTCTACTAGCATCTACTACGAGTCTGAAAACGACACGAGAGGAAGGAACCCCACACCTGTACTGCCGACGTTGCTACGACGACGGTCTTCTCTTAGTGCTTCTTCCAGTAGAAGATCTAGCATCTCAGAAGTGGGATTTGCAAAGAGTCCCACTATGGAGGAATGGGGAGCAGGAACAGGGATGAGAAGCAGAAGACCCAGCTTACTAAGCACCCCATCACGTGACACACTTGTACAGCCCAGTCCACGTGACTTATCACGTGACCCGTTCCTCGCGCGGATCAATACCGGTGGGGAACCTCTTCATCCTGGGTTGAGAAGAGACTCGTTTTCTGCGCCGACTCGAGATTCGCCATTTGCGTCACGTGAATCACATTCTCCCTTTCATTCACGTGACAATTTCCATCCACGTGACCCGCCCATTACGCCCTCTATTGGCTCTCCATCCCTAGCAGCCACTTCTCCTGCTGAGTCACCTCTTCTTCCCGAAATGGCGATTCGAATGGTGTCTGCCAACAACCGCAAAAACATGAAACCCAAGCCCAAATCGTTTCTGCGGATATCACGTGATTTAGTCGAGGAAAACGCGCCCCTCGATTCTGAAATGCGGCATGAGTCTGCAATCACATGTGCTCTGAGAGAAGACGCCGTGGAAGAAAGCGGTGTGTCACGTGACCCAGTTCTACCTCCCCGGGATGTCCCCTACCCCAATTACATTGATTACTTTGAGCACGTGATTGATGAGCATTCTGATTCGGATACCGCCAGGCCAAAGAGGAAACGGGTGGCTGGAGATTATGATCCAGTGTTGAAGCGACGGGCTGTTTCTCCAGGTTTGAGTTCCCCCATCATGTCTGCTAGTCCGACAGGGGCGAAAAGGAGTAATAGGCAGGTTCAGGATACCAGTGAGGAGATTCAGAGGATGACACTGTAGTAGCAGCGAAGCTGCTCCGTGGCCAAGCCATTAACAAACCTGCCTCTCATCTTCAAGCTACCATCAATGCTTCTCTTCAAAGCTGTTTAATGGTACGCTGAGGGAGTTACCATGGCTATTCTTGACGAAGTGGCCCGGTGCTGTCAGAGGAGCTGACTATGCTTCACAGACCCTTTGAGAATATAGATTGAAGGGCAGCATAACGATCCGATCGGACTCATGGAAGATGTCTCCTGAACCTGCTGGAGCTGCTGAATACTTTGGATAGTTCATAGATTTATTTATTATTGCACCGTGTGGTGTTTTCAACATGTTGGTTTGGGTGGAGGGTGGATGTTAGTAGGAGCTGATTGTCAGTTTGTCTTCGCGGTGTTCTTTTGACAATATTGGATGATCTGGTAGCATCAAGTAAAGCACACAATAGAAGGTGTAAGGAAGAAAGAATGGGCATAGAACAGAAGAGAAAGCATACAGTAACTTGATCGAGGTATGTACTGTAGGTAAGGGATATCGCAGTCCATTGGGATTCGATTGATATACAGTGGTGTGGTCCATGGACTGGAACCGGTCTAAGAGCAGTTGTATAGCCAGACAAAACCAATTAAGAAGAGTGGAGATGTCGTAATGAGAGTTTGTCATATTGATAACTGCTGGCTGCAGTTGCTTGCTCAACTAGTTTAGGGTCTACAAGTAGAATATATATGTTGTCTTGAAGATGTTTGCCAATCAAGTCAACCCAAGGTACAGTATGACCAAGTAGCGTTCAGAAGGGTACAAGTAGAAGAAATGAATGTTTTGCAATATGACTAGTTGGGGCATCCGGAATGATATACTAATACGTAACCAGGTGTTCTGATGGTTCAGATATTAAGAGCATATACAAGGAGCTTCATCACTTCTCTGATGTATCAACAACTTATGACAGACAATAGAGAGCTCATTTTAGCCAGCAATTCTTGAAAATAATAACATGAACTACTGACAGTTTCGAACCCCTACGCTCAGATATAGTCTCTGAGCACTCTAGTCTTTTTTAGCCACCCCTTCTACCCTAGTAAGTTGTCATGTTAGCGCCTCTGCTATTTGCTACTTGCTCCTTCACTTCAACTAAACTCTAACTAGCAACTTGGTACCCTCCCCAGTCCCACTACTAACTCTAACCCTGATAAACCCGCTAAATCGTTGAATTATTTCCCGTAGTTCTGAACACGCAAATTGGAACAAATTGGAACCAAGTGTCCCATTTCTTTCCTATTTGGGAAGGTGACGTGTCGATCGTTAGTAAGCGACACACCGAAAGAAAACCTGACACAGTAACCAGAAGTTGTATTGAAAAGTGCAAGTAAGTCTTCTGATCAAAAACGCTTGAGAGTAGTTATATATCCTCATTACGTAATCAGGCAAATATATACTCCTCCTACAATGAAGGATCTCATGTCTACCCCGAACACACGTTATCCCCCCATCTACTGCTCTAATCTTGTCATTCACGTTAGCTCTACATCTTAGCCTGCTGATCTTTCTCCAGAATCTTCTTGATGAAACGGAGCTGATCAACCCAGCATTTCTTGGCTGCCTTTCTGAACAGCAAAGCATGGAAGGCATGAATCTCTCCAGGGTAATACACCGCTTCAGCCACGGCTCCGTGTTTCTCCAGAGCAGGAATCAGCCGCTTTGTATCGTAGATCAAAATATCCTTGGTTCCACAGGTGGCAAAGTAGGCAGGTAGAGGTCTGAGAGGTTCCACGTCAGATTCCAGAATCAAAAGCGGGTTAGCAAGCTCAGTAGCTTCATCGCCAATTATTCCAGCGGCCTTTCGTCCAACATATCCGAAAGCCACCTCTTCTAGACGATCAACCACCCAGGTAGGAATATCCCTTTGTTTTGAGAACCGGTCGACATCAGAAACCTGCAAAATTCCACAGGCAGGAAGAACCACTTTGGGAGGAGCGTTTGTGTTGAAGACCATCTGGGCGTAGGGCTCTGGACGAGCATACGTAGCACAAATAGACAGAGCCGTGACCAGATTGGCTCCAGCAGACTCTCCAGCCAGAACCAGCTGAGAAATGTCTCCTCCGTACTCTGCAATGTTATCAACGACCCATTTGTAGGCGTAACACGAGTCTTCCAAAGCAGCTGGGAAGGGACACTCAGGAGCTAGACGATAATTGATGTTGGCAACAATGTATCCTCTTCGAGCAAAGGCAAGAGCCATGATCCAATGAGTATCCTTTGAAAGGATTCTAAAGGCTCCACCATGGACATAAAGAACCACAGGAAGCGGTCCGTCCCGTTTGATCGGTCTGTAGACGTCCAAAAGATGGAAATGAGACTTTTGAGGAGGACTGGTCTCATGGTACCGAATGTTGGAAACCACCTCTACTCCGTGTTTTTTGGGGTCACTTTGAGGGTGCATTTTTCCAGCGGCAGAAAGACCCTCGAAGAAGGAGGTCAGGGCCCATTTTCCAATCGTTTTTCGCGCTTCAACAAGAGAATCCATGGTGAAAGAGAGGTGGTGGTGGAAAGGTGTTAAAGTCGGGATTATAAGTATAACTGTAGTGCACCTGCAGAACGTGGAGATGGCTGCATATGATTGTGCAGGACGAGGGGGGAAGTGGATATTGTGAGAATTTAATAGAAATTCAGGGAAAATAGGGGAAAATATAAAAAAAGTACCAAACGAGTCCTCAGAGTGAGATCTATTGATTTATTTAGGTTTCATACCTATCACGTGATTACATCTGTCTTTAGCTGAATACACACTGTTGACTCTTTCACATCCACGTTTAAGTTTCATCTACCCCACAGTCCTAAACAAGACCCTTGCTAAGACCTATGAAAGTGGTTAGTCGATTATAAGTGGGTCTGGAAGGGAATCACGTGATATATCACGTGCTCCGAATGGTCAAAAACGGCATCTTCACATTCTGTCATATTTTCAAATTGTCACAAATTATTACCCCCACCTTGCATCGATCACCTGCAGTATTGTTGCGCACAATGAAACCGATTAGTAATCTCGAAAGTGGGATGTTTCTGGTGTGTTTTACGAGGGTGAGGAATGAGACCGAGTATCTAAGCTGTTAGCTATGAGGTGGGATGGATGTGGTTTTGATGGTAAGGTGAAGGATGTGGCATGCCATTATGGTGTGGTTGATGTTAATGGGACGTCAATCATGTTTAGGAAGTGTCAGAATTGTGAGTACTAACATTGGCTAAGAAGACATGACTTGTTCAGCGTCTTGGGTGGGACGATGGGCTTGATACGATGGAAGAGTCCATTCAATGAGAGACAAGGCTATGTTAAAAGGATGATGTATGGCAGATGGCTCTGGAGATAGACAATGGTGAGTACTGGTACGGTATATTGGTGAAAATCAGGAATGGGTTACTGAGTGATTGAAAGGGATAGCTGCGTCAGTGGAGGTTTCCGATGAACGGAAGGGCTTGATTTTGAGCTGATATCCGAGCTTCAATGATGTACATACTGGTGTTGTTATCAAAGGGTGACTTCTTATGCTTCATTTTCACCTGAGCTACGGTGGTGGACTCTCTGAACAGAACACGCTAAAGTAACTGTATGTCAGTACATACCGGTATGGTAGCTCTCAAGGAGTGTGCGAGAATACAAGGCTTTATTAAAAAAGAGCAGATTTTTTTGATAGAAGATTTCGTTTCACAACAGTTCCGGGACACCACAGTATACTTCCACTCAAAGGCTATACCTATAGAACGGTGTTCTTTAAAACGATAAAGCTCTTGCCATGACTTTAGAGTCAGGAACAGTATCTTATTAAGAGATTGATCTTGTAAGAAGCTTCCAAAGAACAGGGGTTGTCTTCTGAAGCTGAAGCTGAATTAACGACTCACTCATGGAGCTGTCTACATTCATGTACAGAATACTTTTTGATGATGCCATTAACATCTTCATTCGTAGCTCCGAAGATTATTGTACAGAAAAGTACAAGTGAGAGGAAGTCATCAAAAGGTCTCTGAAAACTACGGACTCCGAAACAGGTCCAGTATCACACAATACCCTAACTACGTTCTTACCAGTGTATTTATCAGTTAAACTACACCTCTTCTCTCAATACACTCTTCTAAACTTCCTACTTTTATTACTCTTTCCTCTTTTAGTACTCTGTTAATTACTTACGACTTTGTCTCCACCAAGGCTCTCTCTCCACTGTTGTAAAATGGAAGGGTCTGACTAATAAGTCCTAACCCTATGTCCCAATACGGAGTATGGTGTGAGAAACCATTTCAGCCAATCAGGTGTTTTATACAAATGGTTTAGGGTTGTTCAAGCATATACGTGTCAATATATCCCAAGGGTATACCAAGTTAATCAACACATCGATTATCGCGGTATCACCACTTGGAGTAACATCTATAAGTGTGTATATCGTAGCATTGTACATCGGTTATTACAGCAG